>JAILXH010201017.1:34786-49044 GCA_023558415.1 Piaractus mesopotamicus | reverse complement strand
TAATAATAATAATAATACTAATAATAATAATTAAAAAGGCATTATTTCCATTAATAATTATAAAAATTATAAAATTAATTACAATGAACAAATGAAAACGACAGTACTGAGTAATTATATCTATTATATGACTTTAAAATTGTTATTATTATAATAATTATTAGTAGTAGTAATATACAAGTACAATTACTACTTTTGTAATTTTTTTTTTTTTATTTATTAATAAGTATTTATTAATAACAACAACAACAACAGCTGGTGGGGTAATGTAATATGAACTGATATTTTACATTACATTTACTACCAGTGCAACAGCAAAACTGAAACATGTTTTTCAGCCACTGACATATCAGTAGCAATCACTCAATCCCGTGCTCTGTCTGTTTCCCTTGTTCATTCTGATTGAATGATAAGTGCTGTGGTGGAAATCGGGCCTGCAGTGTTGAGATCTCGGGAGCTTGTGCCAACCTGTCACTTAAGGGTGTTGATGAGGAACCCACAGAGCTGTTGGAGCGGAGCCAGCTGTCAACAAGCTGTAAAGTGACACCACGGGGGCTGCTGCCATCACACAGGAGTTTGCGTTCCTGTCATCCTGATTGGCTACAAGCTCAAACACAGGTGTATTTATGGAATGCTACTCAATGAAAGCCTAGAAGATACAATGAATACAGTAGCAAGTGAAACATTCAACTGAATTAACATCTAACGTTTGGGACCGTTCCTTTGTTAGTCTTTCTCAAACAACTGTTGATTGATTCATTGTGACTGAGTATGTGGTATAGTTCTATGACTATGATCCAACACAAGTATCTGAAGGCCAAATCTGTACAACTGCTATGAGTTAATCACCATCTTTGAAAGAGACATGCCGTAAAACATAACAACTGCACTAACTTAACTATTCATTTATTTAGGCTTGCTTTACTCACCTGTTAAATGTACCAATGGAAATCTAGTAACACATACTATTTCTTGTATAATGCCTTAGTAGTTACTTAGGTATAGCTTGTTAAGATCAATTAATAAGTCTTGGAAACTGAAGTGTCTTTTGCCCAAAAAGCTTCCCAGCATTGACAGCAGTTTGCTATTTTTTCTAATTTTAATCTTCTAATTTTCGCATAATGTTATTTTTTGTGTGATAGCATTCTTGTGCTGAAATGTTAAGTCTGGAAAAATGTATGTTTTTATTATTCTCACCATGGTGTTTTGTGTTTAGGTCTACTATCTAGGAAAGCTATCAGGTGGTGAATACCAGCCTCCCAAGCATTTTCTGCACAGAATGGCGAAGATGCTTGAAGCCATATAAGCCCACTGAAATAGGTGACTCCTGTCTTATTCCTTTTTTCAGTACTGTTTGAAAAAAGGAAAAAGACAACATGCAGCCTTTGAAATGCAGCCATCAGTTCATTACTGTATAAAACAATCTATTTAAAATAATGGAGTTGTTTCACAACTTGATACCAATACACTGCACACAGATGAATATTTGCAGTTAGTGTAATTATATGAGAGGTTAATTTTACTAGGCTGATTCAAGCTAACTTAACAAACAGAAACAGTTAACTTAACAAAACATAACTTAAAAAGTACTGAGTTACTGCAAGCTCAGTTGAAACTATTTAAAATTACTGGGCTGTTTGAGTTTATCTTACTTGCTGAAGAAGTGTAGTTCACTGAAAAATACAAAGTACCTTTAACTTAAATATAAAGTCATTTAAGCTTGAGACTGTTAACCCCTTAAAATCCCAAACTTATTATGATATAATGCAAACTGGCTGAGCCATTCTTAGGTTACATGTGTAATAAAACTTGGGGCCCACCAGTGGCTCTGGCCATTTAAGGGGTTCAGTAAGAATTGTTTTTCAAGGCAATAAGTTTGCATGATTTTTAAAAGTAAAATCAACTAATTTAAGTTTTCAGTGCGGAGGGCTGCTAGTTCTATGCTTCTAAAAAAAGATGGTTCCTCAAGGGTCCTTTTTGGTGCTATATAGAACCCTATAAAACACATTCTTTATTAATCTGAAGAACCATTTCACCATGCAAAGAACCATTCAAGCATGAAATGATTCTATATAGTACTCATGGTTGTAACTAGAACCATTGCCTTTATTAAAGAACCTTTGAAGAACCATCTTTTTTAAGAGTGTAGAAGAAAATCAGATCCAAATAAGCAATTTACTACTTAACACTATTCTGTTTCATTAGCATTTATGTAGTTTTTTGTTTTTGCTCTGGACTCAAGCACGTTGTATTTGAAACGAAACAGTGACTGCACTGATAAAATGCAGATTGTCTATTTCAACATAAAGCTCTTTTATTTGCAGACCTCTGAATTCAGGGTTCTTTAATTAATTATGTAAGAGGCCACTTAGTTGTATCTTGGCCAGCTATAAAACTATTTTACATTGTTTAAAAGCAAGAATGCAGTGGTCAGCTTCTCAAAGGAGAGAAAAATCAAAAAAGTCCTTAACATCTCAATACTTTCTTCTAGACAACAATGAGATAGAATCAGATAGAAAGACAAGTGAAACAGGTGATCTCCCAAATGTCTCATACATGTCTCTTCTGGAGTTTACCCTCCTCATTCCAAATGTTCAGTATTCTATACATTTTTTCCTAGGTATTCTAGCTCTACAGAAGCAGGTATGTCACCACATTCACTTTTATGTGTTTCTACAGAACTCAGTCAATCATTTAATAGAATGTTTTTTTTATCTTGTCATAAACAAAAACAAGCACGGCAGCTGGTGAGGTAGGGGCTCACTACCTCCAAGACCGAATGAAACACTTTCTGAATTATCTTGTATTTCAGGAATGTTTTAGCATGTATGTTCTTTTAGAGGGTCCCTCTTGTGAAAGGTATACAAGGAAATAGTAGATATTTATTTCTGCATACACAAATATTAAGATAAAGTTTAATGTCCAGTAATCTGGACATTACAGTGTAGTAAATGATGCTTTATTATAATAGACTCATGTATTACAAAACACAATCATCCAAGATTTTTGTCAATGTGTTTAAAAGTAGAATCTTGTGTGTCTTTAAGAGAGACTTATTACAA
The DNA here is from genome assembly GCA_023558415.1 of Piaractus mesopotamicus. Taxonomy (NCBI): domain Eukaryota; kingdom Metazoa; phylum Chordata; class Actinopteri; order Characiformes; family Serrasalmidae; genus Piaractus; species Piaractus mesopotamicus. Next base: position 45,982 of record JAILXH010201017.1, on the reverse strand, counting down.
ATAATTCTATATAATATGTTACATAGCTTAAGTGATGGCTTTTTTTTATTTTCATCAATGACTTTGATTGTTTCAACTCTTTTGTTCATCAAGTAAGTATAAGTAATTTAAACAGTGTATATTAAACACACACACACACACACACATCATCTAAACCACTTATCCTACTGGGTCACGGTGGGGTGCTGGAGCCTATCCCAGCTGTCATTGGGCAGAAGGCAGGATACACCCTGGACAGGTCACCAGTCCATCACAGGGCAGACAGACAGACATACACATTCACACCGAGGGGCAATTTAGCATATCTGACTGCATGTCTTTGGACTGTGGGAGGAAAACGACGTAGACTCCACACAGAAATGACCCCGGTCACCCGGCCGGGAATCGAACCCAGGCCATTCTTACTGTGAGGTGACAGAGCTACCCACCGCGCCACCGTGCCGCCCCTGTATATCAAACAATTATATAATATTAAAAATAATATAATATTTGAAGAGCCAATCATGCAGAATTCCAGGTAGCTCCAGAAATATTTTCATTTGGCTGTACACGCAGTAAACAATGCTTAATTTATGTCTTGTTGTGTTGGTGATAATAAACATGTTAATTTCTTAAAAACTGTCAAGTTTCATTCTCCTGGACACTGTATACTGGACACTGAATATTATGTTTCCCTGTAAACAAAAAAATAAGTTACATTTCATGTAACAGCAGAGAACTTAAGAAAACAATGGTTGCTTTTAAAGTGTCCAGTCTTGGAAGTTAGAGTTCTCAATAAAACCACACATTGTGCTCAGACTTACAATGAGACTATTTTTTATCCACCACTGAATGCTCACCTCTCCTTTGTCTCTCCTGTATGTCATCCCTCCTTTTTTGTCTAATGCTATTTCTCCTAAGGAGTTTTAGGAGAATCATTCGCCCAATAAAATTTTCCTCTGGGTTAGTAATTACATATCTCAGCAGACCACAGAAGACCATGTCAGTTGATGACCACTGTCCATTTCCAGAGTGATGGAGAAAAAAGAAAAACAGCTCATGATCCAAAGCATAGCACTTCACCTATGAAACACAAAACACTGGAACTGAAAATGGCTGCATTATAAGTCTGGAAGAGCTTCACCAGGAAATATACTCTGTATCTGGTAATATCTATGAAGTCACATATGTAAGACAGTCATCAGCTGCACGGGATCTTCAAACAAGTACTAGAATATTTTAATGTAATTTGTCCATTTACATAAAACTAAATTGCACTTGAGTTGCATGATATAAAGTGTCCAGAAACTCATTTGAAACCCACAACAATTGCAAATGTCTTGAACAAGTTAAATGAAACAGCCAATCAAAATGCTGATGGCATGGCACATGATCACGCTGAACAACATACTTTCAAACCATTCATTTCAGTGGATCAGTGGACAAGAAAATAAAACAGAAGCTGGTTTGTTGTGCAGTTGAAAAGACCCCTCCCTGCCAAATGACTCAACCAGCTGTATTAAATAGCCAACTAACACTAACAGCTGTTTAAATGGCTGCTTATGGCAGCATTTGTTTATCAAGCATGCTTTTGTCGTGATCTATATAGGTAGAGTATTTTCTTATCTCTTGATGCCCCCTAATTTTAAACAGACCTCATATTCATTTGGAATCCAAAGGATGATAATTATTACAGGATACAGCTTCTAGGACATGACGAATAAGACATCAAGTACACTATACCCATAAGGCTTAACATACACAACAGTTAGCTTAAATATATAGTAATGCATCCTAGATGGACAAAAGACAGAAATATAGATATGGGAAAAAAAGTACAGCTGGAAAAAACATATGAAGATGATAAAAATGCTGCAAATATGTAAGTCACACCTCGCAGTTGACACAGTGTGTCAAAAAATACAAGCTACTAATCTATCTAGTCATCTAGTCATCTATCTATGTCAAACAACATACTTTCAAGCCACTGATTTCACTGGATAAACAGGCAAAATAACAAAAACAGAAGATGATTTATTGGCTAGGCAGACATACTATACTTAAGTATTATTCTGGCAGATTTATGTATTCCTCAAGTATTGAAATTAAATACTTGTATTTTTGTACATTTCCAAGAGAAAAACTCCTTACTCATTACAAATTTATTTAGACTTTTAAAATGTGCTCCTCATTGCAAACCTCAGCATATTATACATGCGTATAATTTCCTTGCAACAAACAAATATGCAGCTTTTTTAAACAATGGTTTCTTTTCAGCAGCTGCCGATTCCCACTGATCCGTAGCTATGGATTTTTGCATAATTTCCGAAGTCACAACCAGGGTTATAGTTAGAGTGTTTGAGCTTAGTTAATCAAAAAATTCAGGTCATATTTTGGCCATATTTTTTTGTTATCTTTGTGGTTTCCATTGTTTTCCCTAACACTTATACTTGCTTGGGGGGAGGTGAAAATATTAACTACTAAGCTTAATGTAAAACCTAGACTTTGTGGTCCAACTCAGTTTCATTTAGTACTTGGACTTATCTTGGACAAGATAGTCCACAGGTCCCTGTGCTTTATGTAGCGGTAGTGCTGGGCTTTCTTGCCACTGTTGAAATGCAAAGAGCATTTGCTTGTATGCACAATGTTGTCTCTGTCTTCTTCTGTGTCTATGTTACACTGGTGTCAGACGTGGGATGTTGTCGCCAAGTTTGAAGAAATCAAGTGGCACCTCAACTAACTCAAATGTGGACGACGAAGAAGACCAGACAGCCCAGTGAAAGAGGGTTCCAAGCACTACGCCAGCCAGCCGAGAGCCAGAAAAAACTGCGCAGCGAGGCAGTGGAGCTTTAGCTGGAGCCTGGAAAGAGGGAGACAGCGTATGTCCGATCGCCACTCTACAACAGCAAGGGAGCCTGGGAGCCATACATCACACAGCTGCATGTATTCTCCTGGCATCACAGCTGGACGGCAGCCATCTCTGAGGTGCAGATGTGTCTGGCACTGGAGGGGAAAGCACTACAGGTGCTTGTGAATCTATTGACGGAACAACATCACAACCTAGCGGCACTGACCACGGACCTCCAGCAACACTTCGAGCAAGTGCAGCACCATCGTTAGTCAGGTGGCAGCTTCTGGAGAGACAGAGGCTAAAGGGAGAGCAGATCAGCATGCTGGCAGCGGAGCTGAGCACAATCATTCGACAGGCATACCCAGCATTCGAGAAGGATGTGCAGGAAGAGTTGGTGCTGGAACACTTCCTGATCACTCTGCTGCAGGAGGAGCTCAGATGGCATGTGCAGCTCACTGCACCAGCCAGCCCTCAGGCAGGCTCTGCCGAGGAAGAGAGGGCAGAACTCATTCTTGGTGTAGAGACAGCAACACAGTGCTACGCAGCTGAGGTGCTTGAGAAGGAGATGTGACAAGTGGCCCCGAAACGACACACCTGCCAACTGGGAAGAGACGACATTGTGAAAGGGAGGAAGCAGCTCCCAGTCAAGGTGCGGGGCCTGAGCCGAAAGCATAAGTTCCTATACAGCGCCTACACAGCATGTGTGCATACTCTGGTTGGAATCCTTGCAGCATCCAGGGCTGTGTTTGACCTCTAGAAGGAAATGCTGTTCTTGGAGACATGACAAGTGAAGCTGCTTGACCATGCAGAGCAAGGTGCTGTACTGCGTGTGGCAGCTGCTGGTGCCACACACACTTCCTGAAGAAGCCTGAGGAAGATGGTGCCGTGTGCAGTGGATTGGGGTAGCTGGCTTGTGGGCAAGATGCTGAAGCGGTAGCGGTAGAGGTTCTACTGGCTGGGCTGCTGCACAGACGCTGTGACCAGTGCACGGTAAAGAAAGGAATGTAGCAGTAGTCTAATGCCCCGTTTCAGTCTCTGTGCTCTGGCATACCAGTGGACATCCTGGGCCCCATGAAAGAGATTCAGGCCAGGAGTGTGACTCTCAGGATGCATCACGCTCCTAGTGTAAAAACGGATCATTGTTGTTGTAGTTTGGTGGTAGTTGTGTTTATTAGAGTAACTGTGTCCGAGGAGGGTGAACTTTGTGTGTATGTTTGTCTACTCTCCTTAATTGTGTGTCATGCAAGGGCACGGGAAGTGGGGTGCTGAGGGGGCAGAAGCATCCCCGATTTCAGGACTGCCACTGTTGAACATAATAGTAAAACGTTCTGAACGTTATAATAATTTGAGCATAATAGAGACCCATGTTTGCTTGTTTTAGAGTTTGTATTTTTATATTTTCAAAATCTGCAGTAGCCCTGCACTGTTCACGTGAACACCGTATTATATTACAGTGAGACGAAAACTGGCCGCTTTGGGAGCAAGAGAGCTAGTTTTCATGAGCTGCTGGCACCAGCTGGCTAACATGGAGCAATCTCTCTAGCACATTTACAGCATGCCAGCGATTTCTTTAACGTTAGGAAAGCAAACCAAACCTTTTATATGTAAAGTCTACTTGATAGACCTCGTTTAAGCTGTCTTTTAGCTTATGGTAGGCTAGCAGGCTACAGGCGCTAATTAGCTAGCCTACCATTAGCAGTTTAATGAACACCAGCTTCATATGAGTAGCAAACACTAAAGCTAGCTGGCTAGCTATGTTAGCGATCTGCCAAACAGCATGATTATTTTACTTACATTCATTACAGTTTTGAAGCAGTACTTCAGATAACATCCACCTTTCACTGCTCAGTCGAAATCACGACTCCTAGCTAACTTGGATCTTAGCATCGTGGTTATGGTGCGACATGCTGATTTCGATTTTCTGGTGTTGATTTCCACAGGTGATTGTTTGTGGCCTGGAGCCATAGAGTGTCTCTGACATAATGTGCCAGCTAACGTTAGCTGTTCATACCAAGCTGATCATGTAAGAATTATTTTGTTGACGGTTAACTGCCTGTAGCATTAGCTTTTTAAAGATGAGTACAAAATTCCATGGAAATGTTAAGCAGATAGCTGCTTTATGTTAGCCGGCTAACAGTTTACAGTTTGGGATATTAGCTACAATTAGCAATGGTTTCTAGCCAGCGTAGCTAGCTTAATATAAACTGAGTCTTTCAAATTCGTACTACATACAGAAGTTCTTCTTTGATTTTAAAACAAATATTACAGAAATAGTTGGCATGTACAAAGAAACTGCTTGATTTGAGGCAGCAGCAGTAAACTCTCATTATTTGTCACGGCAGTGCTGGAAAACTAAAATATGGCTGTTGCAGCTGAGTGTTTGAGCATTATGGTACATCACAACAACATTTTGACCGCTTCTGCAGTAAGTTAGTTATACAGAGCAGAGGCGTGTTTTACCCCGCTAACGCTTAAACCGGAAGTAGGCGCGACTCTTTGTGACAAGGGTGCATTTTGATTGGTCCTTTCTTGTCCGTCTCTACACACAGCAGCCCTGGATACCGCGCTCGATTTCGAGTCTCCAGCAGTCAATTACAGCCAGGCCCTGCTTACAGGTCCAAACAGACAGACTGAATGTCGATTCTGGTAAATAGTAGTGTCCTTTACTTGCATTAGCACAACATATTAAGTCGACTAAGATGTAGTTTTCTGTTCGCCTACTGTGCTCGTGTAGTATACTAGCACACAACTGACCGTTGGAAGGCATGCTAACTAGCTAATGTCAGGTCTGTGAAACTAGCACCTCTTTAACGCCTCTAAAAGCTCCCTCACAGAAAGTGGCATGAAATGCTTATGAATACACTGCCTGATGTCTGAGACATTGTTTTACAGTAGTTTTGTGATAAAGTTGTAGTCTAAAACGTTTTTAATCAATTTAATCAATTCATAGTAAAGGGATACATGAAGGGTGTACAAAGGCTATGTAGTTCCGAAAGAAAACTTATTTTTTCATCAGCATTACATAAAAACTCAGAAGACACACGTAGGTTCACTGGTGGTTTTGGACAGTAAATAGCTGTTTTTGCATTGTAGACATCTGAATGACTGTGTTTATATCTCAACTACTGAATTATACAGAAATTTTGGTGGAATTCCCTTTAAGAAGGCTGGCAGTTTAACTACTGTAAAAGACAATACTATGGTCAAATGTAGTGTCCTAGCAGAAATTCCTAAAAGCAAGAGGGGAAAAGGGTGCCTTCCTCTGCTTAGTCATTTTTAATAAAGATAAGTTTATGTGAAGCTTATGTGAGCTTGTGGATCAGCCTGACACTGATTTACTTTAACAGCAGTGTTACTCCAAAAAATGCACAACACAAACAAATGCTGTATTTCAATATTTTAAAAAAAATCTGTCCCTACACTGTATATTTGGACTGGGTCTTGACTAGGTCTTTAGGCTCGGACTTGACTCAATCTTGAATATATCTTGATCTTGTCTTGGACTTGACAAAGGTGGTCTTGATTGTGGCCCTACTTATTAATCACCACACCACATCACACATCACACACATTCTGAATCACATCCCATACTTTCACCAAGTTTCTCTGGACTTTTTCCACCTCTGCTGTAGGTAGACATCTACAGAGATACAGAACATCTCTCCATATGACTGCTAGTGTTTCTCTTTGAGGGTGCCTCAGCAAGGACTATCCTCTCTCTCTGTGTGGGTAAGGGACAACATTTCTTCAGTCTTATCTTGACTATTGTTACTGCTTAAACAGAGTGTGTCTGCCACTAACCAATCAAAGGTGACCACATACTAAAAGTTGTCCTCAAATTGTAACAACAATACCAACAGACATCACAACTGCTAGAGTTCACACCTATTAGAATAGGCCATTGATATGCAGACCATGATAGCAAATGTCAGAGTGTGGTGGGGAGTAGTGTGAGCTCCACCGGGGGCAAGGTGAGAATATTAAACATTAAAGGGCCCATGTCCTTTGATTTTCTTGTATTTTATTTGTCCCAGAGGCTCACGTATAATGTTTGTGTGGCTTTATAACCTCTCCACAGCCCTTAGAATTGAACAGACTGTTTTTGATACTGTGCTGTTCTGATTGCCTGTTCTGTATTGCTTCACTGAAAAAACAGTCTGGGCTGAAATACCCCTTACAGCTTAAACATGAATGGGCAGGGCTAAACTGGTTTAGCAGAATATTTAGATAAAAGTGTGTTTCCTTTGTGCGAGATCACAAAGGCAACTGATTAAAATGGTTTGCATACTACACCAAATTAAAAAAAAAGTGAGGGAAATGTGGTTGGTCCCTTTCATAAATGAACATTGTGGCAGAAATTACAATATGGTGGCAAATTGTGTAGTGGCTTTATGGCCTGATTGACCAGATCATTCAAGTGCTAAATACAGTTTTACAATTTCTGCTTTCTCATAAAATTGTATGAAGAATCCTAAAAGAATAATTACTTCACATTTAAGCTTTAATTTGATTTCATACAAGACTATTCACATTCATTATTTTCCTATGAGGTATGAGTTTTCAGAAGTTGTGAGGTGTAATCAGGCATTTTGTTTGAGAAGACTGAATTATTTGTGCACAGTTTCAGTGATCCTATCCTTCTCCTGTTTGCTTCAGCACAAGACTCTCATTAATTCAATAAATTACTGATGAGCTGTATCATGACTCCACCCTTTGCATGCTCCATGGCTCTCCCTATTGGCCCAGAGCACAGTGCTTCACTCATGAATTATTAATATCTCTTCTGGTAACCTTGTCTTTTGCTCCTACATGCTTGAAACAGGCCACACCCCTTTTCACTATACCACTGCTGCTGAAAGCTTGTGTAGCTGATGAATAATTAACACGCTGTGTAAAAGCCATTGCAGATGGCAGCTCTGTATAGTATTAAACACAGCAGCATGTTTTCAGAGGTGCTGTAACCCACACACCACAGGGTCAATAAAGACATCATGGGTTAAGTTACATACACAAGGAATATACGCTCTAGAGGACTGCTTTTGAGTAATTTCTGCTTTTGACTTTTAAGTAAAGCAAATGTGATTAGTAAACAGCTGTTAGTCAATACATGGACTAAAATCAAGGGGGGTGCACGTATAAAAAATAATGGATCAAAAAACACACGCTTCTCCAAGATAGTTTAAAATACTTATTCCGTTGCAAAGCACTTTGAGCTGCTTTATAAAAAGTTTTCTATAAATAAAAATAACACTAAAGCCAGCTGATTCCGTCACTCACTGCTTTCAGTTCATTTGTATGGCAAACCTGTGATTAAAATCTATCCTACTGTTTTCCCGTTATTACAGAGTCAGATTATTAGTTATATGTAAAGCCAGCTTCTCTGTGTGTAGATTAAAATGTTTAGGTCTGTTAGTCACCTTAAACTGTACCTTTATGGTTGGCTTGAACCGGCTCTAAATCTGTATTTAAAGCAATGGACTCATCAATTTGCAGGCCAGACATTTATGCTTGTTGATACCAGTTATTACACAGTAATGGCAGTTACTGCTAATAGCCATTCATCCTTATCATCAAATTAAATCTTACCCCCAGTAGACAGATGAGCACCCCCTCTTTCGTACATCACCTCCTGTGAAGAGCCATTCTTTTAATCCTCGAAGGACCGCTCATTTATCAACATCTGCGCAGTTCATTACTGAACTGAAGAATTTACACCCTCATCGAATCATTTATCTCAAAGCATGTCATCTTTCATGTTTATTTTTTCCAAAAAAAGAAAGGAAAAAAAGACAGGAACAAGAAAAAAAAATGAAAGAAATCAAACATCAAAACCCAACAACAAAACAACTAATCCCTCCATAGAGGTTTACATCACATAAAACCCCAAACACAACACTCGCACAACAGCCAAGTACTGAAAAATAAAACAGGCGACCTGCGTCTAGGGACTTTAGTCCTCTGACCTGTGCTTTGTAATAAAACAATTAACCAAATGGTTTTGATTAAAAAACAAAACAAAAAAAACAAACAAAACAAAACACACTAACACCGACCTGTTGGAACAGATACTATATACTGTACATATTGCCATACGAACATTAGATTAAAGGTATTACTCTGTAAAATACCCCCACAAAAGGTAGAAACTAACCTGTTTCCACAGCAAGACATAGGTATAAAGGTACTTAAGGGTACGATTTAATCCAACAAAGCCATTAAACCTGAATGTTACGAGAAATTTCCAGCTCTCTTATAGGAACAAATTCTGACTATAGCTTTGCTCTTGACATAGCATGATATTTGAGTCAAACTTTACTGAATTCTCCAGGATATTTGAGGAAGGGTAAACTGCTGATTAAACTGCTTATCAGTTGATTTTATTATCCCTGTGGTCTTTCTGTCTTAAAAAAGACTAAGATTAAAATTGGATAACAACTCGTCACCCCTACCTCGATCTCCTTCCTCATTTTCAATTACTTTACATTGCATTTACATAGATCACATTTTAAAATTCATGAGATCACATACCGTCTGGGCTGTCAATTTGAGCAAGACTGGTCTACAATACCTTTACTGAATCAAGAGGAGACATCCCTTACGGAGAGCGCCTTGGACTAAATCCTCGGCAAGGACTGGTCGACCCGGGAACACAGGGGGCTGCTAGCTGGAGATGATTGGCTCGATGCTCCGTGGTGGGCTGAGACTGAGGCAGCCTGGAGAGGTAGATGAGGAGCAGGCCGACTCTTCGCCTCCTCAAAGAGGTCTTGGGAAAGTCACTGGCAGGTTGAGCACAAGCTAAGTGGCTGAGTTTATTGTGTACGGATAAAAGTTGCTGTGCCAATTCGCCTCCCAGTATTCAAGTCCCAGTGCCATATTTAGAAACGGACTGTTGGTCAGTAGGTTTGGAAACAACGGCCCAAACCGCACCCCACAGACCTCCCCCTCCCATAACTCACCCACACTGACAAGATTCTCGTGTTGGGACATAAACTTGGAATGGCTATAAATGAATTGTCAATAAACCCCTTTTATATAGTATAATATAATGTATTTATCAAAAGAAAACACTTAGCCTCTACAGTGATATATCTATGGTATACAAAGAGAAAAACAATCTGCAAGATCACGCTTTTTTCAAGGTTGTTCAACTTGGATCAGGTTTCCAAGACGTCAAACACACACGGTTAGTCATCATCTTCATCATCGTCTTCGCCTTCATCTTCTGCATCTCTCTTTCGCTTCTCTCCCCGAACTTCGGCCTCCTCTTCTGCAAAGTGTACCATAAGAGGGCCGTTAAAGACAAAAAACAATAGCTCCTCTCAGAGCAGATAAACCATGAAGACACTAGAGCCTTAAGATATCAACTACACAAAGTCTTCTGAAATCTCATAAGGTTCTTCATACTTACCCTCACCTTCCTCCTCTTCCTCTTCTTCTACATAGTCATCATCATCCTCCTCATCCTGTTGTGGAAAGATGTCAGTACATCATTAATGGCATGGTACATGGGTTTAAAATGCTGGCTGAGAATTCAGAAAACATGCAACATCTGACTTACCTGAATTTCATCTTTCATTAGATAGGACAGTCCAACCTCTTTACCCTCTGATCCTTCCTCATCATCATCCTCATCATCATATTCACCAACAGGGCCTGCTCCTTCCTCACCATCCTCATCATCATCTGAACAGTTACACCAAACACTGTTACAGCACTGAATTCACTCTAATTATATTAAAGGCATGGTGTGTAATTGGATTTCAGTCTGTATATTTTCAAAACAGTGTATTTTTCAACAATCCTAAGCAGTACAACGTAAGTCCTCCAGTTCTCCGCTCACCATCATCATCTGCCTCTGAGTCAGGAGCCTCGTTGTCCTCCGCATCAAAGCCATCCAAGTATGTGATCTGAGGCAACAGCTCAAAAATGCTCTCCCTGTACTCCTCTAGTGTGGTGATCTCACAGTTAAAGAGGTCCAGGCTTTTCAGATTCTTCAAGTTTTGCTGAGGATTAGAGTGAAAAGGCCAAACACTGTCAACTCTGAATTGACCTAGGCAGTTAATCTTTATGGTAAACAAAACGTGTCTCTTCTGATAGCAGGTCAAGTCAGTAAGCCTGCAGAGGGCCACTGGAGGTTGTTTAATACAAACTTTATAAACAACTGGTATTTTTTGTTACAACACATTTATTACAGTCTTAACATACATCTACAAGTAGACAACTACGTGTCCACAGGCAAACAAAAATGGTGATGCATAACTGGTAAGACTTAGGCTCTCCTTACCAGAGCTTCCACTGTGCTGAGTTCTTTAATCTTGTTGCCGCTCAGGTTTAGATATGTAAGATTGGGGCATTTCTCCGAGAGG
>JAILXH010201017.1:16617-31296 GCA_023558415.1 Piaractus mesopotamicus | reverse complement strand
AAGATATTACCTCCGCCGGAGTTCTGTTCCTCAGCTCTAAACTGATCCTCTTCTTCATCTCCATTGTTTCAGAAGACACTGTACTGGACAAGATCGTTTAGGAAATAAATTGTAAGAAACTCCAGAGCGCGGACCCACAAGCTCGGCTTTCTTCAACGTCTACCGTTCTCTAACTGATCCTCCATGATACCTCGCACCCAACCCCCTTTTTCAAGTCCCGCCCACGCGCCGTCGTGATTGGTCCGTTGTTGTTTTTGAGCGCCTGATTGGTGGGTCGACGCGCCATTCAAACAGATCACACTGATCAACATAATCGGTCTTTGTCGACGGAGATGATTGGTTGGAATTGCGCGCGCAGTAAAATTAGATGGGTTGATGTGAATGTCAGTACGAAGCTTTCAAACTAGAAAACCGCCCATTCTTTGTTCTCATTGGCGCCTTAAAGCGCTGTCCATGTCCCGCTAGTACTCTACCAGTAAACACATCGATTAGGAGCTGGCCTAACTAATAGTACAAGTAACATTATGAAAGCCCAAAAGTAATATTTAAGTTAAAAAAAAACTGGCAAAGCCCATAAAATAACATTTAGAGTAGACTAAATAGGCGCCAGTTAAACAGCCAATAGTTACCCACCAACTCTTACTACCCCCCCGCTTAACTATTAAATAAAATGGCTGACCATAAACCATGACAGCCATGGGGGCTTAGAGGCTGCAAGCCATCATGCCATCTGTCTCATGTAATGTGCTGCTGACCGCTTAACTACACAGCTCATACAGGCCAAAGTCCTTGTGCTCAGGCTTCCTGCAGGTCAGGAAGCATGCTCAGTTAAACTGGGTTCTCCAGCCTTTAAGAGTGATGCGTTCTTTAAGAGAAAAAAAAAATGTTAATGAATAAAAAAATGACCTCAGGTCACTATGGAGTCACTCCCGAATATGGCTCTCCCAAACATAATTGTTCCGAAGGGTACAATTACTGTCAACAACCACATATGTACTTTTTTCTTCATAGGAACGTCAATATATCCAGTCATGTAGCTGGTAAATATGTTTGGTGCAATACCCAAGGTGACCACTGGGTGGATAGAGCGCGTTGACCCTGGCGTTGAATGGACAGATCTCCTAAGCTGATTTATCCCACATTGTAAGAGGAAGTGAATAATCTTCCGTACCTCACGGGCTGCGTCCGAATACTTGAACGAGGACACCTTTCCTGTGTACTTTGTTTATTTTTTCCTGGTCCGTAGCACATGGCTTCACCAAATATATCGGTGGAGCTGACTAGTGTGTGGATCCACGTGGCTACCAGATCAGGCAGGATAAAGGAAAGCAGTAAGGAAGGGAATTCCATTCAACTACTCTGACGCAGCCAAAGCTGTTCGAGAAGAACTTAAACTTCGCCTGAAGGAATACAAACAAATACTATAGACTCATAGTATTTGAAAACTACCACAAAGTATAGAATAGGCCAAAAGCTTTGTGTAGTTACATACTGGACAGAGGGTTTGGGCCCTGTGTATTTGTAATCAGACGGGTATCTCATTGGGAGGGCCCACTAAAGGCCTTAGAGTGAGAGGTGGGAGTGAGGGGTAAAGGCACTCCATAGACAGGAAACAGGAAATGCTTTGGTAGACAGAGTGGAAAATATGGAGCATTGATTGGATGATGCAGCTTTTGCCTTTACTTACAACCTCATAGTAACACAACTTTTTACATCAACTTTGATAACCCATATTAAACTAAAACTGAACAGTTGTGAGTGTAAGCTACAGGGGAGCTTGGGGAGGCCTCCTTAATTGGAATACTGCCCCCCAACCAACCCCACATTTCTCGAAAAATGACTCTAATAGCAATAAAAATGTCACAAAATGTAGCTTGCTTCGCATTTTTATATAGAAGACTCAAAGGCGCTGAGTTATTACATCTTCATGCCTTTTTCCATCTCTTTTTTGATCAGCACAGATTTTTAAGTCGGCTAGTTAGGTAGTCAGTGTTTGCCACTAAAGCAATGTGTCTTGGACACAATGCCTCTTGGTAGCCAGCCCAATTTGTGACAAGACCCCACCTAAAATGAAATTCTGGCCACACCACTGCTATAACATATTCCCACGGTCAGCTAGCAAGCCAGAAGACAATCTTTATTATGGCTTTGCACATAGTTGTAGTAATGGGTTATATTCCTCTGGGCAACAAAGTCATTTACAGCAAAAGCAAAACACCAGATACTGACATGATGCATGGCAGTTCACTGACAGGTGGCGACGTTAGTACTTAGAAGAATGCCAGAATGTAATGACATAAATAACCACTAGGTGGCAGACAGCAAAGGACATTGCCCTAACCAGTTCTAACTGGATATACTCATGTACACATTTGGTCCCTGAACTCAAAGGAGAAGTCGCCACTAGATGGAGCAATATATCTTTGGATGGACTCTTCATACTTTTCCGTGTGCGCTGTGAATGTTTGTGTATTTTGGGAACGGTAATCTTGGGGTAATTCAAAAACAAGATGACTGGATTTTTATGGTTATTACAGCCAATTTTGGAAACAACTACTCCTTAAAAAGAAATTTTTACTTTGAATGGAGAAACATACAGCTAACATATCACACTGACCAATAGGAGTTCATTCACACTTTATCTGAACTGATATCTTTCACTGTGACCTCAGCTTTTATAGGCAACTTAAAGTTTCATATCTGATCTTATTATCCCTATTCTTCGCAGCCTTGTTATTCAGCTGCAGTAACATCTAAGTGACTAAGTATTAAAAACATAAGGCTTGCCATGAAGCATCAAGAGGATAAATGGCTGTAATAGTCCATTGTGCTGGAACCCTGGAGCTTCTCCTTGACCTTGATAGAGAGCCGTTGTCACGTCTCCTCAGTGTTAACTGCGCCCCTTTGTCCTCCGGCAGCGTGCTGGCCCACTGCTAGAAAAAGCAGGGGAGAGTGAGGGGGAGGGGGTGGGGGGTATGTCAGGGTCTTGTTCGGGCTAGAACAAAGGCAAGCACACACTGGTGTATTCTCATTCAGGAAGACAATAGGGAACAGCGGTGAGGCTGCCTGGGGAATCCTAAAAGGTTCATAATGGAGGAAGCATCGAGAGAGCCAGACACAAAAGACATAGCAAAGAGGCTAAAGATGGAGTGATGGGAAGTGCTGTAGCCTATTTTGCATGACTGAACGGGCAATATACAGAATAGGCTAGTTGATGATTAAAACAGTGAACACTCGTGAGTCTATAGCTACAACAGTACATATCAATTTGTCCTCTGAGTGCTGGGTATTACCATAATAGAGTACATTATATTAAAACCTTTTTTGCGTGCCACTTGAATTTCATATCTGTATAGTTAACATTGTTCATTAATCAGATAAGTTAATTACATTGTTTTATACTGTAGGAAGACAAAAACAAGTCTTCTTACTCATTGAAAGACAAAGTTGATGGAAAAATACAATATCCCCTCAAAATTCTAAACTTTAGTGGGTACAACACTGAGTGCCCGTCAGTGGTGCCTGTTGTTTTACTAGAAAGCTGAATCAAAGAAGGAATTTGGCCTCTTAGAGTCAGAAATGTGTGAAACTTGATCATTTGCAAAAATATGTTTCAAAGCTACTGTGATTCTAGTACCATTATGAACAGTGGAAATGATATTGCTATGCTTTCTCACAATGGGGTAAAAAAAGATTTTAAAAGGATCTATTTTCAAGAATATATGCGTATGCCTCATAAAATCACAGAGCCTAGTTGTAATTGGTTCCAGGTGTAATGTCTGGCGTGCATGAACAGCGTGAGTGAATGTGTATAAAACGAAGTCGCAAACTGAAAAGCAGAGGATGAGGTTACAGACCGTCAAGTTAGAGAAATGCACTTTCACTCAAGATGAAAGAGGAATAAAGACAGCATCTAAAATAAAAACGACTTTTCCTCTGGGCAGGGGTGGAAAAACTACAGAGAAATTGTACTTAAGTAAAAGTACAGGCACTGTGCCAGAATCACACTCAGTTAAAGGTGGAAGCACACAGGGCTAAAATATACTTGAGTGAAAGTAAAAAAGTATTTACATTTAACACACAAAATATCAGGGCACGTTTTTACATTAAAGATGTATTCCATAGATTTTTGGAAATTTCTGTGTAATTCAGTCATTGAGATGTGAACAAAGTAATTCAAAGTGGGTAATGTGAAACTCTGATGTCTTTATAGTGGTGGTGATAGGAACCAGAAGTCACAATGTCTACAACGCAAATATAGCCATTTTATTTGCTCTTCAAAATGACCAGTGAACCTACACAGGTGTTCTGAGTGAAAGAATACTATTTTGCCTTACAATAGATTGCATGGACCTCTCTGCCACAAGTTTCAAATTGATACATTTTGGACAAAAATACATTCTCTTAAAACATAAACCAACGTCCCAGGCAGTAAATCTGTAACCATTTCATGTATTAACTTTCTGTGTTATAGCTTCAAGAGGAAATAGAGTGTTTCCAGACATCTGGTTCCTATCACCGTCACTGTGAACAATTCTGACTCATCAAGTTTCTCTAGAATGGGGCATTTACATCTTAATGATTTTTTTTAGAAATTTTTAGAAATCTGTGTAATTCACCTTTAAACTGATTTTATGGAAGGTCTAAATGAGAACGTACTGAGTAAAAATGATGTTTTTTCTCTTGGAAATGTAACTGAGTAAGAAAGCAAGTGTTTGATATAAATAATATATGTGTACAAATCTTTCAAAATTATACTTAAGCAAAGTATCACGCAAGTATTTTCCACTTTTGCCTCTGGGTAAATAGAAAATACAGAATTGCACTGAGAGGAGACTGTTTAAACAACTGTTTTAAAATTAAAAATTACAATACAAAAGCACAGAAAAAGTAAAAACGCACTTGATTCCATTGTTTGTGTGTAAACACTAGAAGGTTTCTCGGGTGTGTAAAGGAAGCTGCAGTTATATGCACCATGACACACTTTCCAAATCAGGCTGTAATCATATGATTTCTTAAAGGAATTTTTTTAAAAATGTGCATGGCTTGAGTTTGCCAGCTGATCTTTGTCAGTGCAGACAGTTGATCTTTGTAAACGCAGCTGACGTTGTCAGTCTGTCATTCGCACCAATCCGCTGTGAAATTGCCATCCATTATTTTTGCGTGCCTTTAATATTTCTGCAGTTTTAGCTCACTGGCATGCGGGCTGAGGGCATGGCTCCAGCTCTGTTCATTCATCCTCATGCAGATGGCACAGCCAGAGAAAAAGACTTCTTTCCTGTGGTGGAGCTGGCCCATGGATGCATTTGTTTTCAATCGGCTTGCAGACTGTGAAAGAACACATTACAGAGCAGAGCTGTGGCCATAAACTGCATGTCAAACTTTAAACTCTCTCATTGTTGAGAGCAAGTAGCTATGTATACATATATCAGGTTACAACACATCTCTATCCTTCTTTCTGTCCCCATCTTCTTTCTCTCCCCTCACTCTCTCTCCTTTCAGTGTGTAAATATGCAGTATCTAAAGGGGTTTCCCTAGTATAGATGCACCACAATATGACATTCACTTGACAAACAGGTAATAATAAACGGTTTCTATTTCATATGCACACATTTGAGAAGGGGGTTGGTTCAGATTACATAATGATGGTTTAAATTTACAGAATTTTCCACTTACTCCAGCTGTAGAAGATCAGCCAAGATATGTTTGGTGTTCAAGTTTTGTTTTTTTTAGTTTAGTGCTAGGGCCATGAGCAATGCTGCTAACAAACAGTAGACCTCAGTAGTTATCACATTTTTGTTCTGTAAACACATTATCAGAACTTCTCTTAACCTGCTTAAACTGCATTCAGTTCTTCATTAAGGCCATACAGACCTGTTGAGGTGGTTTAGGACACAGTGTTTGTTACTGTAAGCTATAAAAATGAACAAAACTTGTGTAGCTACTGTGTACACGGGAGGCAGCCATTTTGGACAATAGGATGTTCTAGTGACCTGTATGAAGACCTGGGTTCGGTGTGAATAAGTTGAGAGAAGCTTTGAGGATCTACTAATGGAAAAAATTTTGGGTGACTACTGATTTCTAGTACACAAATCATGTACTTGAGTTAAAGTAGAGATACCCAAGGTAAAATATTACTCCAGTAAAAGTAGAAGTCCTCCTTTTAGACCTCCACTTGAGTAAAAGTACAAAAGTATTTGCCTTCAAATGTACTTAAGTATCGAAAGTAAAAGTAGTAAAAGATTAATTATGGCTCTAATGTCCTATTACCATTTTTGTAAGAAGACTCTCGCTTCATTAACTCATTTTAGGTGAAAATACTGTAGTGTCAGTCTTGGTAAACCAATCTTTTAATAGAATATTAATTTTACGCTGCTGCACTGATGTTGAACCATATGGTTGCACTGGGTAGCTATGTTCAACAGGTCAAAACAAGCTCAAAATAAAGTGTGCGCTGTACCCTGATTGGTGTGCTTGATTCACGCTTCTTTCATTTTGACATTACGTTTTTATACACACATAAGCCAAAAAGAATGACAGATTTCACGTAATGTAGTGGAGTAAAAAGTAAGATATTTGACTTTGAAATTTAGTGTTTTCCCTGCTCCCAACACACCTGATCCAACTTATCAGTTAATAAATAAGCCCTTACTGAGTTGAAGTGGGTGTGTTTTGGCAGGAAAACACGAAAATGTGTGGGCAGAGGGTCCTCCAGGACTGGGCTGGGAACCACTGTTCTAGACAACAATAGAAACAGATGAAAACATAAAGGAGACTCTCCTCCTGCTTAGATATTTCTCATGAGCAAAAGACCTCAGTAATCTCACATCTCCTTTTTTAATAGAGTACTTTTAGTAGAAATCGTAACAAGGTCACATATGCTGTGAATAAATATTACAATTTTTATCTGGGCCAGAAGTATCTCATGTCTCCTTTTTGTCTAGTGCTATTTCTCTAAAGCAATTTAGGAGAACCACCACTGTCTCTTGAAACATCTCAACATTTGAGAAATAAAATGTTCTTCTAGGATTCCTTTTACACCCAGTTGTTCAGGCCTGTCTGATTTTCCACATAGTCATAGTCACACTGAAAAAAATAGAAGTGTGGTTGTCTAAAGCTTAAGAAATAAGTTTTGAAAGGTTCATTTATCAAAGCTTAACTAGGTGTGACAGTTTTGAAAGATCCTAATCTTTACACTTTGGAAGTAAACCCACTCTGACTCAGTTTAAATCTAAAGGCTTGTCGACGACCAGCAGTGAAACTTGTAAGCAAATTCTGTTGCTCAAGAAGAGAGTGGATTTACCTGACCAAATCAGAGACAGATTCTTTTAATGGGCAATGTGTCAGCGCAATATGTGACTTATACCATGTTCGGTGAGATCAAGTGAGTTCATATGTACAGAGTACAGCAACCAAAACAGCTGTAACCAGCCTTTCAGTGAACTCACTGTACAAACTCTGTACAAGTTCTCTGTATTGTACAAGCCCCCTTCAACTAGCTTGTTGATGGTGTTGTGGAATTTCCCATCATCACAAGACTGAAGAAAAATGTCCATTGGATATATACAAGACTTTTTGATTTAAAAAGCAGCATCTTGTCTTGTTCAAAGGCTATTGTGGTTCCCCTCAAGGCATTCAGATAAATCACATCGGAGGATGTTATCATCTTTCAAAAATTCCCAAACTCTGAAGCTGTATTCATCTGCTGAAGCTGCCTTGATGCCTTGACATGGAAACTCTGAGACTGGACAACACTGAACAAAAGGATTGTGTGAAGTGAGATGTTCCCTGGCCAGTTCATGATGAAACAATAAAGAGTTGGATGGAAATATTTGGGGAGGGAATAAACTGTCAGACAAAGGGTCATCTCTAATCACTAAGGAGACTTTTACTTGAAAACTTGTAAATGTAATTAAATAAATCAATAAATAGTTTGTGTATGATTAAGTATACAGTATAATATAGATCAATGGATTTGCGCAAAGTAATTAGGGTTTGTAATGTAAGTAATGTAATCTAATTGTTGTCTAATTGTTGTTGCTTTTTAAATGTACCTTTTAAATGTTTTTTCCTGCCACAACCATCTTTTCCAGTTATAGCCCAAATGACCAAAAAAGGGGCAAGAAGAGGAAAAGCTTTTGCTTTTTTTTTTTTAGTTGCCATCAGTAGAAGCTCCATGCTCTGGGAGTGTGCAGACAGGGTCAGACATGAAGTAGTCTCTGAAGACACCACCCATGTTTTCTCAACATTCTCAGGATGGTCATTCTGTGGCCTGTGATTGATTTGCAAATAGAAACGAACACAGACCTGAGCAGTGCCATCAAGCACACTGATGGGCCTTCATGACAGCTCCTGAGGGGAAGAGAGGAATGTAGACTTGTCCAAAGCCTGTGTCCAAAGCCTTCCTCCAATGTGCAGCATACTTTTTGTGAAATTAATACTTTTTATAGAATCGATGCTTTTTCAGATATTCAGCAACATAAGACACCATTCACTAAGTAATTATTATTTACTTATACTTTTTTAAGCTTTTATTAATATTATTCCAATATATTATATAACAGTTAGTTCCGCTAGCACAATATGATTGGTCAACAAGCGTTCTACATCTTTTCTACGTCTTTTTTTTGTTGAACAGTATAACTTTGCTGAGCACCAGTTGCTACTTATTAACATGAATTAGTATTAATTTTCAACGTTAGCTGGCACATACAAAACAGAAAATAGATACATTAGATAACTTCTAGCAGATAATATTTGACCTTCAGTCTGTTTGGTTAGATTCTGAAGAAAATTCTGACAGCAGGACTACATCAAATTCCAAACTTGTCACTGCTCCTAAAAAACCTTTCGGTCAGCAGCTGTGATGGCAGAACAACTAAACACACTGGAGTTACTCAGGAACTATCAAAAAGCAATTTGGCAATCAGGATGGGCTGTTAAGTGATTTACAGACTGGCTGGAACAAAACGACATTCCATTTAATGTGGCAGGTATTAAAAATGCTGAACTGACTCTGATATTGTGATAATTTTAGGGCTAAACAAAATGAAAAAGGCTACAAATTTTTTAGCCAGTATTAAAGTACATTTCATAGAATATTCAAGGCTTTTTTAGCTTTACTTTTTTCTTTTAGTTTTTTTTTTTCAAAACTGTATAAAAGCAAGAGAACACATGAGGTTGTATGTTATTGCGAATAACATCATGGCTGTGATAATTTACTGTACTCACCTTCTGCTCCGGCCTGCAATCGAATCACAGCTGTGATGTTATTTGTGATAACACACTGACTCTTGTTCTTTTGTTTTGTTTAACAATGTTAAATTAAACATTTTGTGTCCTGTAAGAACCTTGTGTATTTTGTTCTATTTAATATTTTTTTTGGCTGAATTTCTTAAATTTCACTCGAAGTGTCCTTCTCTGTAGTCTCCTTTAGGACCTGTTAAATAGAAGAACACCTGAGCATTTACCAGCATATCCCACATATGCACCAGCAGGAGAAACAGCTGAAGTTCTCTCTGTGGTTTCAAACCAAACTTTCCTACATGAACCATGCAGACTGTTAAACACGGCATTACCCATGTGAGCTATAATAGACATAGGAACCAATAAACATTTATAGAGCCTACAGCAGTGTTCAGTGTAAGTACCAATTAAATTATGTGAATCTCAGAGAAATCTGAAGTATATACACACTGTTCACTGGTGATGTACAGAAGTACATTGCTATTAATTATAGGGGATTTTTACATTTTTCTCTGTCATGCATTAGCCATGCCCAGATATGTCATATTAATCATTTTTAGTTTTAGCTTAACCTTAAGCTATCTGTAAGCTCAAACTAAATAGACATTACATCAATGTAGCAGGCAACTGTGACTGGCCTGTGCATATGCTTCTTATAACTCTTAACTAATGGGCTGTTTATCTGAGTGAGCTCATTTCCTGAGAGAGCCATAAGGGGTAATGGTGGGAAGCAGAGGTTTTGCAGGTATCGAAACGTGGGCCTCAGTCCAGGAACCCTCCTACACCATACCTCCCGTTATGCAGAAAATAAATTTAGATAAGAAAGAAACTTCAAATTGCTCAATTTAAGGAGAATTCTTGCACAATAAAGAACCAAAAGGGCTATTTTCTCTCAAAACACACCCCAGTCATGCCAGTGAACTACAAAAAGACGAGATGCCTCTGAAGACAGAAACAATCTGCAATGTAACTTTAGTTTGTTAACATTAAGTTTGTTAAGAATCATTCTTAAAATGCATTTTGAAAGAGCATGTTACCATCTGTCTCATACTGTCTTATTCTGTGTGTTTTCTCTACGGTATTTATTATTGGGCTTTGAGTTGTGCATTTATTTATAATTTTAAAACTGTGATTGGTATTGTACTGTACTGTCGATGTGAAATTGCATTATATGTAGTCTGCCTATCTGTTTAAATACCAGATTTGACATACTCTCGTCTACTTGGCCTTATCAAAATCATCTGGAGGAATCCCCAGTGCCATTTTAAGGGCCGTTCTATTACTGTATTATCTCAAATGAAGGACGTTAGGTGAGCTATCGAAGGGAAGAGGGACTGAGTGAACATAAGTGTCGACATTGGTAGCAGAACTTGTGCCGGATTTCATTGAAACCTCACACATTTTCAAACTCAAACAAAAAATGCCGGACAAAGCTGCTTGTAAGTCATAGCAGTAAACTACTTTAAAATGCATACTATGTCAAAACCACAGCATTCAATTTGCTGGGCTTTTTAGTAGTTAAAAAACTACTCCATCTTGTACTTGACTTCATCACCACTCATTTATGTGGATGAGGTAAAAAAGAACTGCATATCTTCAGCAGGTCTGAATGTGAAATATTATTTAATAATCCTCTACAGCACTCAAAGTCTCAGTCTGTCTTTTATGGTACCCAGTGTTCCAAGACAATGAAGTTTCCTGGCTGTAGCTTAACTCTCCACCAGCTGTGTCGATTAAATCTGCATGTTGTCTTGTGGTCGTCTTGGCCATGAGACTGGAGAGCCATAAGAAAGCTATTCTTATCACTTGAGAAAATCTCCCAATAACAGTGTTAAATGTGGTATCTGCAGATGGTGGCATGAACACTATGTCAACATCTCTTGGACTGGGGTTTATTCATGGCTATCAACAAATGCTGTTTTAATGAGTAGCTGTGTGTGAAATACTGTCTACCTTTTTTTTTTGTAACATCAAATTTCATATGTGGGGGTTTCCTTTTTAGCTGAATGGACAAATTAAATATACTAAATCTTTTTGGAGTATACCACTAAGGAGACTACTATTGATAAAACAACTCTTTAATCACTTACGAACATTTATTTTTATGTTAATTTATTTAGTACATGCATAGATTTAAACCCCCTCTGCTATATTTGTTATAACTTTAAGAGACTATTCAGCAAAAAACATTTTTTGTAAAAATCATATCAAGAACTTGCTAAGGATCCTGATTTTTAAATGTATATTTCACATCATTAAATGCTGACTGTACTACGTACTGGTCTGCATAAATTGAGTAGATGTTAGTTATGAAAAAAAGTTTTGATTTAAACTGCTGACAACTTAGGGAGAGCTGTATTTGTGTATAAGTGGTACAACTTGTTCTTAAATGGTTCTTGCATTGGACACATGGTTCATAGAACAGAACTTTATTTGAACCTTTTGTGGATGTCCTTTAATGGTTCTTCATACTCACACATCTCATTTGCAGACATTGGGCCTCATTCATGAACATCTATCTAAGTTTTTTCTTAATTTGTTCTTGGGAAATCAGTAGGTCAGATTCATGATGTGTTCTTAAACCGAAGAATTGTTCGCACCTTTGTGATCTTGAGCGTGCGTAGACTCAGTTCTTCCCTAAGAACGAATCCCAGATAAGAAAACACTGGTGAAACTTTGTGAAGTCGGTTTTAAGAAGAAATTTCTTCTTAAGAATGGTGGAGAATGAGGCCCATAGCTCTTCTATCAAAAGGTTATTTGGGGAACCAAAAGTTCTATGGCGTCACTCCAAAGAAGCCTTTTTGGCACCATCTGAGAGCACAAATGGCTCTGCTGCTCTCTGAATGAAGGATTAGTGCCTCTCTCCTGTAGGCCAGAGTAATGTTAGCCAATTGTAGGCATCTGTTAGGTCGTGTGTACAGAATTGGGCAGAGGCAGGATGCACGTGCGAGTTAGCTTTATTTGGGGCAAACCAAGAATCATTGTCGTGTACACAGTTCAGGGTCAAAGAACAAGCTGACAGACATAAACGAGGCACATCTATAGTCGAGACCAGTAAACCAGGAACAGGAACAAAAACCAGAGAACTAACATGAAACAGGGAGGCCGGAAGGCAAGAAAAAAAAACAAGGAAACAAGGCACTAGGGAAACTAGCCTGGAAACTAGACACAGTGTTGCACTGGAAGGCGTCAAGAATTCTCAGAGACTAAACTGAAACAATGGGGTATGTATACATGGACGAATGACCTAATAATCACAGGTGCACGTGAGTAAAAGGTAGATAATATTCTCTGTGCATAATACGGCCATAATCCTCCTAATAATGGGCCCCTCCAACTTCCTTCTTTTGTAATCAGGTGCACGTATTTACTTTAACACATTTCCAATGAAAATGGCCATTAGGTGCATTTCTAAAAATGTCTGGGACACTGTACAAAATGAAAACAAAACAAAATGCAATGATGTGCAAATTAATTGAAAATGATACAAAGCCATTATATCAAATGTTGAAACTGAAGAATTGTATTAGTTTTTTGAAAAACTGCCAGCAACATGTTTCAAAAAATTTGGGACAGCAGCATGTTTAACACTGTGTTGCATCACATATTCTTTTAATAACACTCTGTAAGCGTTTGGGAACTGAGGAGACCAACTGCTGTAGTTTTGAAAGTGAAATGTTTTCCTGTTTTGCTTGATATAAGATTTCAGCTGCTCAGCAGTTCAGGGTCTCCTTTGTCGTACTTATGATTTCATAATGCAGCAGTTGTTTCAATGGGTGACAGGTCTGCATCGCAGGCTGGCCAGTTTAGCACACAGACTTTATTAATATGGAGCCATGTTGTTGTAATACATGCAGAATGTGGTTTGGCACATCTTGGTGAAATAAGCAGGGCCTTCTCTGAAGAAAGACGTCATCTGAATGGAAACATATTTTGCTCCAAAACCTGTATATGCATTCAGCATTAATGGTGCCTTCACAGATGTGCAAGTCACCAATGCCATATGCACTAATGCACCCCATACCATCACGGATGCTGGCTCTTGAACTGTGCGCCTATAACAAACAGGACGGTCTTTCTCCTCTTTAGCCTGGAGATTGTGGCATCTATCATTTCCAAAAAGAAGGACACTTTTCCATTTCGCCTCAGTCCTTCCTAAATGAGCTCAGGCCCAGAGAGGCAGCAACGTTTCTGGATCTTGTTTATATGTGGGTTCTTCTTTGCATGATAGAGTTTTAACTTGCATTTATGGATGCAGTGATGAACTGTGTTCACAGACAGTGTTTTTCAGAAGTGTTCCTGAACCCATGCAGTGATTTCCACTACAGAATCATGTCTGCTTTTAAGGCAGTGCCACATGAAGGCCTGAAGATCACAGCCAGCCAATCTTCTTTCATTCTTGCTCTTTGCATACAGAGATTTCTACAGATTCTCTGATTCTCTGAATCTTTTAATGACATCATGTACCGTAGATGATGAAATTGGCAAGTTCTTTGTTAGTTTATGTTGAAAAATGATATTCTTGAATTGTTACACTGTTTGCCTGTGTGGTATTTTTTTGCAGTGTCCCAATTTTTTGGAAACAAGGTTGTATAAGTGATTGACTTTTCAGGAAAATGCAGAAGACATGTATTTAACTAAAAAGTATACCGAAGCCTCAACAACTAAATAGAATGTAATTGTTTCCATTATTTGTTCTGCCCACACTTTGCCTTTATTACAGCTTCCATTCTTTTCAGGAGACTTGCTTTTAGTTTTTCAAAGAAATCTGCAGGTATATTTTTACACATTTCCAAAGTTCAGTCTTAGAAGGTGGTAGCATTTTCTGCTTCTCATGCACTCCAGTTCTGGAAATGCCTGTTTTGTTTTTTTTTTACTTGTTTTCTTTCCTCTTCCTTATGCAAGTAAATAATTTTATCTTCTATCTAATCACCTCAGAAATATATCCTGAAATATGAATAACATGTACCTAATCTCCATTTTGATTGTTTATTAAAATAAACAATCAAAATGGAGATTAGGTACATGTTAAAAAAAGAAAACTAATGTAAAGTGAAAAAAGTAAACTTTTGGACTGTACTGTGTATGTAAGTTTATAAAATGACTGGTCACTTCATTAACTACACCTCCTTATATCTACACTCTTTGTCCATTTTATCAGCTCCACTTACCATATAGGCACACTTTGTAGTTTTACAATTACAGACTGTAATCCATCTGTTTGCTAGTCCCCTTTCACCCTGTCCTTCAATGGTCAGGACCCTCACAGAGAAAGTATTATTTAGATGGTGGATCATTCTCAGTACTGCTATGACACTGACGTGGTGGTAATACGACTGAATCGGACACAGTAGTGCTGCTGGAATTTTGAAACAACAGATAGACTACAGTCTGCTATTACTACAAAATGCACCTATATGGTGAATACACCTA
>JAILXH010201017.1:0-10067 GCA_023558415.1 Piaractus mesopotamicus | reverse complement strand
GTGTGTGTGTGTGTGTGTGTGTGAGAGAGAGAGAGAGAGAGAGAGAGAGAGAGAGAGAGAGAGAGACATTTTAGAAAAGAGATCAAAGGCAAATCATCGCTGTCCAAAAAACATGTATCTCCAAAAAAGTAACTACATAGGAAAAGGCAAAATGTTCTTAAGTTGTAATGCAGCACTGGTCTGTTGGTCCATTGGTGGCATCATGAAAATTTATGAAAAGTGTAAAAAACAGCTGCAGAAATCTAATGATGAAAAAAAAAATGGAGGTACATGTTTTTTTGTTTGTTGTTTTTTCTCCAATATGCATACTGGGTCTGAACATAGAAGGCTAAAATAGAAAAATGGGGGGTATTAAAATGGTTGTAATTTACACACAATTCACCCAATTTAGATTGAAATACCTTTAAATTAAAGCTGAAAATCTGCACTTTGAGCTCATATTTAATATTAACTTCAATTATGGGGGACTGCTAAAATAACAATTAATTTGTCAATGTCCAAATATTTAGCTCTATTTGTATTGTCACTTTTATGACAAAACCTCATATGTGATAAATGATAAGTCATTCTGGAGAGTTTCTTTGGTCCAGTCATTATGAAACATTCACACAATGTGAAGTCCAGTGGAATTTTCAAGTAATGTAAAATGATGAAAAACAGTAATGATATGCATGCTTAAGTCTCTGAACCTAAATGAAAGAGCATGGAAAAGGTGTGTACTGGAAAACAAGTGCATGTTTGGTGTGCATTTGGAAATGAACAGTGTGTTTGATGAGGGTTGAGCACTAGGGCAAACGCTTGCACATGTTTCTGTTTAGGACTGAGCTGTCTAGCAAGTCAGAGCACTGAGTATGACACACATTTGCGAAGGTAGGCGTGGATCTCCTGACATGAGAGCATGTGGTTTAGAGTTTTTCTGCTTATTCAGCAAGACCACACAGACTATGGACAATCATCTTGTCAAACAAAGGCCTGAAATGATTCAGATCACAGAGGCCGTTGAGGACAGTGAGGAAAGAAAAGTTTCAATTGTGTATGTTATGTGACCTCAGAGCAACATGCAGACACAATATTAGAAGCGCAAGAGCGTACTGTCTGAGCACAACAAGCCCAGAGGAAAGTGAAGAAGAAAGGACAAAATTCCACAGTTAGAATTTATTTCCCTTAGATCACCCTTGTCTTTTCAAGTGGCTTGTACTTCAGAAAAGCAGCACAAAAAGCAGAAATGCGCTGCTTACGAGTGTCAACTTAACTGAGACGATGAGTAATTCTTTCCTGTCATTCAGAGCAGATTAAGCTCTTGCCTGTAGTCTCAGGATGCCCTGTAGATGTGGAAATACCCCGGGAAAAAGACAAAAACCTCAGTGTATCCTGACATAGCTGTAAGAAAGCATGCTATCTGATTGTGCAATGCGGTTTCTTTAGCATGAGAGACAACCCCGGGGGTTAGAACAATCACGGGGGCGACATAATCCTGGTGCACAGCTGTTTTCTGTAGAATGTGTCAGCCACGGCTTTGCTAGGTCTCTCTTTATTCTCATTCACAAGATGCTGGCCCCAGAAAAAAAGAAAGATGAGTTGGTTCTTGTGTGCTTCAGAAGAGATTGTCACTTGCTGTGGGGGAGCAGCAAGCCAGCGGGAGAAATGGGGCCTTAAATGACCCATGCAGAGAATGCAAAAGGTTAATGGTGCTCTTAAGCTGTACTGCTGAGATGTCACATTATTTAAAGGAATAGTTTAGTGGAAAATCTAACTGACACAGTTTTCTCCTCGCCCCGATTGTAGTCAATCAGCTGAGACATGTTTGATGTCAGAAGTTTGCTTTATTATTTTTTTCACAGGAGCTAGAAGGCTGATGTTAACAAGTAATAGAGACTTGTAATTAGTGCTGTGCAAACTACATGCCTGAATTCTCACAAGTGACCCACACCATGTCAACTTACAGGGCTCACATCATGCAAAACTCAATTTTCCTCACTTTTTTACTTCAATGACTTTGATGCATTATCTAAACAATGCTGAAGTTTCAAAATGTATCACTCCCCAGTTCATATAGTCTATCTATAAAAACTAAGCTGCAAAAACAGCCTGTTTTTAATTAACTGTTTTTGTGAGGTCATAAAAAAACAAAACATTTGCACAAATCTACCTGTTAGGCCTACAGCAGTTCAGCTCCACCCATTCGTGCTATGCTGAAGTTACAAGGACTGTTTTAGCCTGGACTGCTTTTTGCAGGCGGAACAGTATATGTCTAAAATGCTCAGAAACAAAAACAGCCTTTTTAATTCTAAACGATAAAGAGAGGTTGGAAAATGGTCATGTAAAAATGAATTCTGAGTGTTTTGGGTACATAACAATAGCAATAAATTGGACCTCAGGGGAAAAAGAAAAATGTAGAATATAGGCCCTTTATTTAATCTCAAACAAACTTGCCCATGTGTTTGTATGATACTGTTGTCTATAGTATCTAAAACCACATAAGCAAGTCAAATTGAGATTACTTAACAACTCAACACAGTTTGAGGCTAGTATGAGATGATTTAGGCAGGCAGAATCATTCCTTTAATTCAGACTTAGATAAGGAGAGAACTTTGCAGTGTTCTTTTACACTTTCACCAGGACTTTATTCCTATAAAAACAGAGTAACGTGTGAGAGGTTTATGGTTTTTAGTTCTAATGCAAGGAGAATTAACACAGAGCTGAGTTTATAGGACAGTAAAAATGGCAGTCAACAGTCAGAGAAATGCTCTCAGCTGTGTGACAGATTGCTCCAGCAGTAGGGTGATTTGGTAAATTAATCACCAAAAACCAAAGTAAGCTCAGAATTAATAAAAGAAATGTCACACGATAAATACCATCAATGTTTCCTATGTTTCCAATGTTTGCCTCTGGAGTGCATACCTACTGCAAGAATCCCATGAAAAGATTAGACATTCCTGCCAAAAATCATTATTTGGAAGGTGTTATCTCACATTAATGCTATGCTCATAGCTTCTTTTGCTTGTTTTGACATGTGTAGGAGATAACTGGGTGAATAACTGGGTGAAGTCTGGGAGTTTCTGGTGTCTAATTACATGAGCTCTGCAGTTGGCCAGAACTTTGCTTTAAGTTGGCCAGAGTTTTGCTTTAATTCCATTTTGAAGGACAAGAACATGTATTTGTGGGAAACTGTTTGAAAGATACTATGCATACACTCTCCACTGAGCTCAAAGGTGCTTGTCAGAGCTCAAATCCTTTGGTCTTTTTGTAAATTTCAACATGTTCCGGCTTTGCTGCCTCCAGGTTGATTTAACTGCACTGCATGAGGTCAAACATCCTACGGGCTAAACAATATGTGGAACCTTTAGACCTTGGAATTTTTCTCATATCCTCACAAATCTTGGTGGCAATGACACACAGAGAATGAACGAGAGAGATGCAAACCATAAAAACAGACGTACAGGGGGTAGTAGTGTCACCAGCGATTGGACATAACTGTGACTGAAGCACAGCATAAAGCAATGCTCCATTAACTCTCCCTGTTGGGGAGAACATGAAAGGAGCAGTCATTCCATAGGGGCATGTGAATACCTTCACCCTAAAAATCCCTGCACCATGTTAACCTTGCCCAGAGTAAAATATAGCCCTGTTATTGCTACTACTTTATATGGCAAATCCATGTGATTAAGGAAGCACTGCGCTGTTTAGATAGGCTAAACTTTGTGGAGCTCCTTAGTGAGTTGCTTGACAGAGGGCATGAAGGTTAGAGCCAGAGACCCGGTTCCCAGTGCTGCCTCATACAGTGACACCGAAATTAATAGCAGGCGGCTGCCTTACCCTGGAGCATGTAGTCTTAAATAAACAGCACATACTCGTAGATTGGCCAGACACCCATTTCACAGCTAATGCCATTTAGCTCCATGCTGTTTATGATCCCTCTTGTTTATCGGTGTTGATACAGGTAATAGCTCTCAGTCCCATTTCTCCCACGGCTCTCAGGCTAGCAGAGAAGATAGTGGCTAGTTCATACTGTGGGCTTCCTGAGCATGCTTTGAGGACAAACTTTAATCACTGGGGTAGCATGCGAAATCTAATTGAATTAGTGTTTATCGAGTCTTATTGGATGTGAGGGCAACCCACTGTATTAAACAACCTCTGGCCTTTGTCAAACAAGAACAGCAAATTAGCATTTATTGAGGACTTCCTATTCAGGCCTTGTTCCCTCACTGGTGTTTTTTTAATGAGACGGCTAGGTCAGGCTGAGAAGAAGTCCTAATGGTCTTGGCAACCTGCCATCAAGCAAAACGTATGGGCCATTTCTTAACTTCAACGGCAGAGGACACAAAGAGAAATGCAAAGTCCATCTGTTGAAAGGCCAAGTCTGGTAAAGCGTGCATACCATGATCTTTACTGCAGCCCGTACTGCTGGATATATGACCTGTCTTAAGTGCAAAAGGGCTGGTTGATCACTATTTTTGTAAATTCCAGCAAGAACCCAAAGTTGAACTCAGGTTTCAGTGAATGACTGAAGTAGAAAGAACTCTGTGGAATCTCAGCTTTGTGGAGCTTCAATTAGCTAAATATATATACATCCATGTCAATGAATGTAACTTGAGAGAAACAGCTTTAACAGTCTGAACATGCACAATGTTCCACCATATCACTGCTGCCAAATTAGAACACAATATCCCTTCAGACAAAGGCAAAACATCAGAGATATACAGAGGAAGGAATCCAGATTTGGCTTAGACACTTGAGAAGAGCCTCTTGGGTTGGTACCCAGGTGTGTAAATCACTAACATTCCCTCAAGAACAGCACTTGAAATTGAGTGCCTTGGACCAAGCAGACAGCTGAATAAATGAACTAAATCTAAAATACAAGCTCGAATGATTATTTATTCAGCTCCTTCCTGTGATGCGGAAGCTGTTTCTCAGGGTCGGCTTCCATCTTCTTCACCCCAGAGCCCACACCAGAGAGAAGGCTCACCACTGCTCAAGTGCTGTAAATCCCAAGACTACAAGCTACCCATGAAGACTTCTATAGAATGTAGAAATCACTAAGGGTCATTTGCTTTTTATAGCCATGTATGCACTGATCTCCCATGTCCTGTTTCTTGTCCAGTGACAAGTTGACCTGCTTGCTTTGGTCTCAAGTGGCCCATTAGTATAGCGATGTAAAGCCCCGTGAGAAATTTCATCCTCATTAAATTAAGAAAGGATTGCTTCCGTTCTTAAAAACTTCTTACAATGGATAAAAGCTTCTTGGAATCATCTGTAGAAGTTAGACAAATACTTTCCAAAAACTTTGGAAAGATGATCCAATACTTTACCTGCTGAATACAATAACTCAATCTTAACAGCTATATTAGCTATGGCTACTGTTTGAGCCTGGCTATGATTAATCAGATATATGATCATTTTAGCTTGTAATGAGAACTGACAGAAACACCCTGACAGCTGCCATTGTTGACTCTTTATTCATTCAACAGAATGGCCTCAAGTAATTCCATAGCACCACATATATCATGTCAACATAAGCTGAATGGATATAGCTGTCTCACATAGCTGACAAATGGCAGTGGTATGAATGTGGATACAAAGATCTCAAGTTACTGATTATTCTTCTTTTTGACTACAATGTCCTTCATTGTTGAGTGACACAGCTGAAATGTGTTAACATAAAAAGACAACCAGTTCAAAGTAGGATCACTTTAGATGAGCTAAAGATTAAATATAATAGCTAATAAGTCATGGTCCTCTGATTCATCTGGCCTTAGTGTGTTTATATCAAAACAACCACTGTTTAAGTGAATATGTGTAAAAATAACAAAGATTGTGAAATATCTGGATCTGGAATAGTCAAAAAAATGTAACAACCTAAAGCTGGAACAGAAATGCAATCAAGGGTTACATTAGCATGAAATGAAATATATAATTATAACAGGAATATTGCTTCTCTCGTTCATTTCTTGGCATATGAACAGGTTTTGCAAATCCCACCTAAATCTCATCTTTTATCTCCACAGTTGGCCAAGATGCCTTGCCACAATATGACTATGACTCTACTCCATCACCAGAATACGACTACAATGCCACATTTGACTACAGTTTCTACAGTATGTATTCCTATGTTTAATAGTCTTTCAAAAACACTTTACTTGAACCCTGCTACATAACATTGACATAAACATACTCTAAATATGTCATTGCAGATGTCATATGCTGTCACGAGTGGTCCTGACAGATTTTGTTCAGTAATATAATATAATATTTGCTAGGTAACACTTTCCTGAAGGGCAGCGTTCATATCTCTTTCATGACAAATGACATAAACATATTGCTGCTGTTGAAACAAAACCTCGTATCTCCAAAATGGTAACTTTACAGGAGAAGGAAAAAACATACTTTACTTTTAATGTAAATCAATGGAACCAGACATTTTTCCAAGTAATTTTAGGTCGTTTCTTTTGATTCATTTTTCATGAAATTTACACACAACATAAAAGACAACAGGCAAGTTCAAATTATGTCAAAAACTGAAAAATGGAGATACAAGATTTTGTTCCGACAGCAGCGATATACAGACACCATATTGAAGTTACTGACACTATGGTAATCATGGTGTATATTATGTAATATAGTTTATAGAGTGATCCGTTTTTTCACACTGCACTTGTTGCACTAGGCAATGGCAGCAGTGAAGACCTGGAGAAGTTTCTTGAAGGAAAAGGTGTAGATGATGAGGAGACTCAGACGGACATAAGCCTAACTAATCCAGATTCTACTGTGTCCACTACCATGACCACAGCTCAGGTACGGAATCAGTCCACCAATCTCTCTCTCCTTTCTGTTAGAATAGAATGTGTTGAACGTGCAGTGTTTCATCCTCAGAAAGTTGTGAAAACTATGTAAGAGCGTGAATGATCTGCCTCTCCCACAGAGCCATAATGACCTTGTGTTCTCAAGAACAGGACATCAGGGGGAGTTTCTTTAAGAATTGTGTGGGTGGACAAAAACTTTGCTGAAACAGACAAAAGCTTTGAAGACACGTACAGCAGGCCTCTATCATCTTCAACTGCTAACTTCAAAACTGAATTAAGTCCCGAATGAGCTGATTCATCTGGTCTGTGCTTGAAACTCACACTTAGTGTGTTTATGTCAAAACAGTCACAGTTCGAGTGAAAACATGTACGGAGAGTGGAATAACAAAGGTTGTGAAATGTCTGGGGTTTTTGACACAGTGTTGTTTTTCCATAACAGCAAAATACAATAAAATATACAGTACCGTGCAAAAGTCAGCCATGAAAATTATTTAAAACTATTTATCTTGGCAGAAAGCATTTTTGTCAATAACACTACATAACACAAGAACAAACATAAATAAATATAAATAAAGTAAAGCATCTCAAGAATTGCTTGTTTTTTTAAAAAAGTGATTAATATCTTGGAAGGACACAAGTTTGTTTCCTAACTTCTTGCTGCATTCCAGCCGTTGTATGTAACAGTTTTTGTTACTGACATTGTTATTTCATTAGCACACTTGATTTAATGAAGGATTAATCAGCCAAATTAACTGTAAATCATCAATGTCCAAAAAACAAACAAATCTGTATCTCCAGTTTTCTTTCGATTTTTATTTTTCTATATCATTTCAACTCTACATTGTGTAAAACTTAAATGATGAATAGACCAATGGAAATGCTCCAAAATTACATTTTTAAGGATTTGGAGACTGTTCTGGTGGAAATTTGTAATTGCATGCAACCTGCAGAAGAATATCTTGTAACATCAGTTGTGCTTCGGCCCCCTCAAGTGGATGAATCTAGTGTCTGCGAACGCATTGAAAGAGTATTCAAAGAGAACTCAGTCAAAACTTGGTAAAGGACATGTCTTCAGAAGATGTAAACGAATTATCTACGATTGTCATCGTACCTTCATCAGTATGCTGATTTTGTATTTTAGACCTAAACATCTGATTTTGAGTCTGGGTGTTTGACGTTAATACATAAAAACATATGACGCAGTCTGTGAAATCTGACCTGACACATCTGACTTTGAAATGATTACTTCAGGCTCTACAGGGTGACTCGCAGTGAAAAACAACAGAACAACATATTCAACTTACATAGTGCAGCTAAGAATGTTTTTGCCTTCTCCTGTAAAGTCACTTTTTTAGAGAAACATTTATTTTGGACAGTGACAAAATAGTGGGCTTCCTTGAGGACAGGTCTGGAAATAGTTCAGCTCACACATATGTTTATTTGTATTTATTGTAATGTTATTTTTTTTGGATCAAATAAATGCTTACTGCCTAGACAAATAGCTTTACATATGATAGATGTCTAAGACTTTGGCACAGTCCAAACCTGTAGTGAGCAGTAAAATACTTCTTGATCACATTCTAATTATAGTAATAAAAGGCACTCTCTTTTAGGATTTCAACACAGAGTCTTGCTATTATTGTGGATTAGACGTGGTGTGGGAGTATATGCTGGCACTGTGGATGCGTGCTGATTCAGTACTGAAAGTAAATGTAAACACATGGCTGTTATTAGTGTAGGACTACAGATGTATCCGAAAGGCCCATCTGCTTTACATCCCACATTTAGGCTTGGAAACTAAACAAATGCCTCTGGATTAAGATATGCTACAGATAGTGGGGGAAAAAAGATCCCTACAGGGAAAACGTCTCAGAACTCCTGAGGGTAAATTCCCAGCACTCAGCTACAATGCAGGTAGCACGGTGTGAGGGTCATGCTGATATTACATTACACGAATACTGCACGTGTCATCATCCAACTCATACAAACTAAATGTAAGTCCATTCCATAAAGTTACTGTTAAAACAACAATCTCAAGATCAATGCAACAAGTGCTTGCTCTTGCCTGTTTGAGTCAGAGACAGTATGTAGAGAGGGCTAGGAGTCTTACTCATAACAGCTCCTGAGTCAGAAAAGCTCACGTAATGCCTCTCTCTGAAGCAGACAGTCCATCTCCACACCTTGACACAGTTTCAAAAAAGACTTTGCACCTTTTATTTTCACATCTTTGCCTCAGGGTACATAGATGTGATGGTACTTGTTGTGCCTTCTGTACTGCACAGCTGCAGAGCAGTACTTGTCACTACCAGCATCTAAATGAGTATATATAACACAAAGGTTAGGTTATGTGACAATACCCCACCCTTTAACTGGTGCGTGTTACGCTGGTTCAGCTTGACTTAGACTCAACGTGTAACTTGAGATGCAGCGCTGCACATCTCTCTTTTAACACATTCATTCAAGAGGCCTTCACTGACATCGGCTTTTCAAAGGTGTAAAAACTAAATTTTAATCTATATTTAATACCCTTGGATTATCAATAATGTTTGCAGCAATGCTCACAAAGGTATCTGGTTTTAACTTTCGTGAAATAGAAACTCAATGAATTTAGCAAAAAGCCACTTTAAATTTACTTTGTTTTATTTTATGTGAAAGTGCTGTCTGATTAACCCTTAAGACTTCTATAAGCTCTTTAAATGGCCCATCTCACTGAACACTGCTTGCTTTTTCCTAAGTAAAAGAGTTTGATGTAGTGCGTAAACACTGTTAATGTTTTAGTCCCTGCAGTTCACTCTCCATGTATGGAAACTGCAAAACAGCCTGGCTTTAATTTAGTGTTTTTGTGATGCCACAAAAACCAACATATTTGCACATATCCATCTATTTATAAAACCACATACAGTGGTTTAGCTTGCCCCTTTATGATCAAGTTCTAAGGAGTGCAGTAATAAAAACAGTCTGTTTAATTCTAAGGAATAAGGAGAGGTTGGAAGTGGTCTTGTAAAAAATGGATTGCGACTGTTTCTGTTACATAAAACCCAAAAAATGTCCCAAGAACCTCAAGGAAATGAATCAAATATAAGGAAAACATAGAATATGAGTCCTTTAAAATGATTATACAATGTACCCTTGACCAAGATATAACTGATGTCCAGAGTGTGCTATAGATAGAATAACAGGAAAATGTACTTATTTGTTCATTTTTATGTTAACTTTGTTCATTTATGATTAACAGTGTGCCATATACTGTTAGAAACCACACAAGTG
>JAILXH010201000.1:5816-18494 GCA_023558415.1 Piaractus mesopotamicus | reverse complement strand
AAAAAAAAAAAAAAACCTTTTTTCATATTTGTAGCAACAGAAAATAAACACATTACCTGTCACTCACATCCTGGACACACTCATTCCAGAGACCAATCACTTCTGAATGGTCTTTACAAGTCAGTGATCTGTTTAAAAGAAAATAACATTATAAAACATCAAAAAGTTTGTTTAATGAGAGCAACTAAGCTGCCCTGAGAATAAAAGTAGATTCTATGAGGAAAAAGAGAGAAAAACTCTCCAAACTAAGGCAGATAGATTCAATCTATTCACCACTACAAATTGATTAGATTTTTTTGAATACCCTGATTTTTTGAAGACAAAGGATTACTGTGGTGTACCTCCTTGTAGTGCTTATATATATCATACATATCATAGCGCCTAAAACTAGACTTGGGTTTAAAATGTCTTGGGCACTATGCACTGGTTCAGATTTAACAGTTGTGTTTTAGGTGTTTATTTATCTGATGGTACCTTACTTTAAAATGATTTTTTTTTATAAAATCAGAAAAGGTCCAATTTTATTTGCAACTCATCGGCATCCCATGTGGGGGCAAATGACAATCCTTTTGATAACACATTTATAGAGTCTTGTGTTAGCATGCATTTACAAATGTAAATTACCGTGCATTCTTTGTCTAACTTTGCAGGTCCGTTCATAATTTTCTTGGAGCTTGACCTATGTGTCCTCCTCCTCCTAATTTTGGACTTCGTCCTCGCCATCTCTGCTGTGATATGGAGTCTTCATATGTGTGTGGTCTTTTAAATAACTAATTGGAGAAATTGCATGCGTGGCATCGGGCTCCTCCACCTTTGTGCTCAGGTTAAAGGACACTGTCCTAAAGAGTTGTTGTCTTCTTGAAGTCTACCTCCATTAATAGATGATAGCATTCTCTTTTGAATTTTTTCAGTTTATACTGTTTTAATTCCAACGTAAATTTCTCCAAGCTCTCTTTCGGTTAATTTTCCATTGATGTTTGTTTGATTGATGTTTGTTGTGAAGCACTGTTAGCTTGGGACATTTATGTTCTCAATTCATTCGTTTTTTCTCTTTTTTTTTCTTTGTTTACTCAATGATTAACATGATAAGATCAAAGGGGCACTTATTCAACATGGCCTCCCATCTCTAAGTGTCCTCTAAACCTCTTCACTTGGAGCTTCTAATGCATTTATTCCAGTAAGGAGGGAACTGGATATAACAATGTTTTTACTTTCCTTAGTAGAATATAAGAAAAATCGAAAAAGAACACTCACTACACTTGAGTGAAACAACAGCCAAAAAAAAAGGTTACCCTTGTGAAGATCAGGAGTACTGTTTTAGAAGAATAGCTGTAGGTGTGCTCTATATTGAAAAAAAAAAAAAAAACTTTCCTTTTAGTGTTGTTTGAATCGGGTGTTCTTTGGTGTAAAAGGAAAATTTCAATGAGAATAAAAAGAAGAAAAATCTGTACAAATCAAGGCGCTCCTTAACAGAACACAAACACATTACCTGTCACTGACATCCTTGACACACTCATTCCAGAGAGCAGTCATGCCTGAAAGGTCTTCGCAAGTCAATGGGCTATTTAAAAGAAAATAACATGATAAAACATCCAAAAACTGCTTAATGTGAGTAACCAAGCTGTCCTGAGAATAGACTTTTATATAAAAAGACAAAAAAGAGAGAAAAAAACTCTCCAAATCAAGGCACTCCTTTAAATGTCTTTATTGTATTGACATGTCCTAGCTAGACATGTCAATGTAGGTATGTATTTGAGAGACTGTGCTTTTTCAGGACACTTTCTATTGGCAGATTAAGTGTACAGCAATGGGTGCATGTTTTGCACCCAATTATGCAAACCTCTTTTTGGGTCATTGGGTTATTTTGAGTATATTCACAATTAGTCAAATAATCCTTTTTGGGATAATGTCATGTACTGCATGTACTGTAGTAGCAAGTGTGCCATTCCACATGCGTGGTACTTTTTCAAACTATACTTCACCCTTACTGTTAAACTGGAAGGAGGTAACTGACCTTGGATTAGAGGCCACAGCTCCACTGCTGAAATTTTGAGAGGGATCCATGGACCAATCACTCTTCATAGATACACAGCTGGGTGATGGAGATGCTATTTCCTGGGTTTGCGGCCTGGAGACATTATACAGAAACATTACTGAAGAGCCTTTTGAAGTCATTCAGCATTATTTTAGGGTCTATGTGACGTTAATTCTAAAACTAATACAATTAAAAAATGTCTTGGCAGCCAATACTGGTAAAAACATATATGCTAGAAAAACAAACATTGAAAACATCAAGATAATTATAGTAGTAGTATAAGTTGCTAGATATACAAATCTCTTATGTATCTTTTATTTTGTGCCACATCAGTTAAAATACAGTCTCTGGTCTTCTGGGCAGGCCTTCTCCTAGAATTTGGAGCATTTGGATTCACTTCCATTTAACCACAAGAGCAGTAGTGAGGCCAGGTACCAATGTGAAGAGAAAGTGTTTGATGGGGTTCAACTCAGGTCTCTGTGTAGGCCAGTGAAATGTTTCAACAGTGCAGCAAACCAGTTCTTTATGGACCTCACTTTGTGCATGGGGATGTTGTTATGTTGAAAAATGGGAAAAGGCTTTCCCCAAACTGCTGCCTCAAAGTTGAAAGCACACAATTCTCAAAAATGCTGCTGTATCAAGTAGCATTAAGATTTCCCTTCACTAGAACCAAGAATCTCAAACCATGAAAAACATTTCCAGACAATTATTCCTCCTCCACCAAACTTTACAGTTGGTATTATTTATTCGGGGAAGTAGCTTTTTCTTGACGTCTACCAAACCCAGATTTGTGCAGCGGATTGCCAGATTCATCTTTCCAGAGAATGCATTTTTAGTCCAAAGGCAGTGTATTTTACATCATTCCACCTGATGCTTGGCATTAGGCATGGTAAACTTAGGCTTGTGTGCAGCTGCTCACCCACGGAAACCCAATCTTTGGAGCTCCCAATGAAGAGCTGTTGTGCTGATGTTGGTTACAGGGTCAGTTTGGAAATTGATAGTGAGTGTTGAAGATGAATTATAAATACTACTTGTTTCACGACTTGGCAGTCCTATTTTGTGAGCTTTCAAGGCCTATAATGCTGTCACAATAACAGTATTTACAGTTGCTTGGCAAGAAAGGTGAAGCTTGATTGCTTTTCCACTGTGCTATCTATTCTTGGAAACCATATCCTTACCTTCAGAAGCTGCTTTGTTTTTTTAATGCCTAAATGTCCTACATGTGCAGGACTAACAGCTTTCTCCTGTAGTGAGTTAGGGAAAATCAACCTTGTGCCTCTTGAAAGCGCACTGGCATTCGAGTTAATTCATCCTTTAAATAGAAGAGGGACTTCAGTATGATGTAAAAAAAAACATTATTTTTGGTTGAATAATTGATCAAGTACCAAAGCTTAACAGGCATGTGACTTCTTGCACCGTCAGATCCTGCTTAGTTGCAGACTGTACCTGGGCTAATGTCGTGGCTTTGGGTACTATATGGTCCACAATATAGTTCACATACTGCTGCTGTATGAAAAGTCCTTGGGCTTATGGCTCCTGCAATTGGGTGCCTAGAAATATAGTCCGCTGGATTGACTTTGCCTGCTTTATACCTTACAGTGAAGCTTTACCGTTGAAATTAGAGTCACCATCGCTCTAGTCTTGCTGGTGGTTGTGGCTTTGGGATCATTGAAAATCAATTCAAGTGGCTTGTGGTCTGCTGCAACTGTGAAATGTGAGTTGTATAGATACAAATGAGAGTGCTTGCATGCTCAAATGACTGCAAGCTTCGCTATCCATTTGGGAACAACATTGTTCCACCTCGGTGAGAGCCCGGCTTTCATGCTGACCTTTGCCATCACATGGGCCATGCTGGCTGAGAATCGCCCCTAAGCCTACAGAGTTACTGAGTTGATGCCAAAACTCAGTCTAGTGTTGTGAAGGTAATTATTTACCTGGACTCAGGGTGAAGCTGTAGCTAATGGTAGCCAGCATTGAGATCTAGTTTAGAAAATACAACAGCACCATTCAGATCATGGGTAAAGTCATCTGTTTTTGATGTGAGTCAGTGAACCATCTGTGAACACTATCCTTCGAAGTTTTGAGGAATTGCACCTCTGAATTATTTGTGACTTTATTTCTTTGTTCATTGCTTTCCATTTTGCATTAGTCTAGATTTGTAACTAAACATTGATTGACAGACTAGATAATCATTGTCTTGTTTGAAAATTATGTACGCCTATGAGGAGTGTGCCATCACGCACATATATTGTCTGGACTGAACTGATCTCCACAGAGGCTGTTTCTCTGCAAAGTGCGAGTTTTGTTTCACGCACACACGTGTGAACATATGTTTATTCACAACACAGTTATCTTTTCTGAGCTGCAGTTGTAAACACCAATGGCATTCTTTAAACAGCACATCGACTGTTATTTGTTAAATATTACTGTCATTTGCTGAAATCAAACTTGGAGAGAACACAAGGTTACCTGATTGCTGCAGTTCACTCTCATGGTGTTTTATTTTCTTTTTTCGTGCATAGTAAGTTTATAGGGATACTCTGAGTGTCAGTGTTAGTGCTTGCCATAAAGTGAAAATGTATGATTAGAAGTGACCTGACTGGTTCTCAGCCACTTGGTTAGCACTGAGTGATTTTCCCTTGCTGTCTTCAATAAAAGAGCATTTGTCTTTAAAATGCAGTTTTTCCCATGTCATATTCTACACCGATGCCACACAATTCATGTGTGGTTCTGCTTTGTTGGAACCAAAACCTGTAGCCACACCGACAATTTGCAGATAAGATTGGCAGCTCAGCACCTCTCTTTACCTGAATGTCCAGAACATATGGTTCCAAGTCAAAAGAAACGACATCAAAGTCGATCTTCGACCTTTGACTGAAATATTCAATTAATTAAGTTCAATTAATGTAAAAGTTGAATGCCAGTCTGACTTTTCAGATTTTCAGCCAGAGGTTGAATTGCCACCTAACAGATATGTACCAACCCTCAGCGCCACATATGAAAGTTTAATTCACATCTACAGTGTCAAGCATAATTGCCAGTAACCGCCAGTCTCTCTGTGTAAAGCTTTGTGGGCCTTTTACAAGTAAAGCACAAACCAGGGACATACCTTCTTTCAGAGTAGATATCTCCACTACTGAAGGGATCCATGGACCAATCACTCTTCAAAGACACACAGCTGGACACTGGGGATTCTGCTCTTTTCACCCTGAGAACAGTTTGTTTATAACAGAACAAATTGTAATTATAATCAGTTCCATAAATATTTGGCTATCAACAAAGTTATTGCTATTTAGCTGTTTATAGTATTAGGGATTTTAAGTGAAATAATGAATATGAGCTCACTATATTTTTTAATCCAAATTGGGTGAACCATATAAGAATTAAGACAATTGGCCAGGTGTGTGTAATTCCCTCATTATTTCAATTACATCTAAGCGGATAACTGGTCTATAGTTGACATCAAGTGTAACATTTGCACATGGAATCTGTTGCTGTTCGCTCTCAAATGTCCAAAAGTGCTGTCAGATTAGAGTTTGCCAAGAGCATCTGACATAGATGAATGTCAGAATCTTCGTGAGAACTGCATAAGTGGACTTAAGAAGAAATGTCTTCTTAAAAACAGTTGGTGAATGAGGCCCAATGAATGCGTCTAGTGTGAAAGCAACCCAAGACATTTTTAAAACAAATAAATAGAATACTTTACAATGGCAAATCAATTACTTGACTTCAATTCAATCGAGCATGAATTTTACTTACTGAAGGCAAAACTGAAAATGAAATGCACCAAGAATAAGCAGGAATTGAAGATGTAGCAGCTGCAGTAAAGGCCTGATAGAGCATCACCAAGAACAAAATACAGCATCTGGTTCCAGACTTCAGGCAGTCATTGACTGCAAAGGATTTGCAACCAAGAAGGGGAGGGGATTGTTGTATAACATGGTTGTTATTCCTACACTATTCACCCAAATTGAATGTAAATACAAAATTAAGGCTGAACATTTAGCTGAACGTCAGCACTTTGAGCTCATATTCATTATATAATTCTATCTGCGATATGATGGGGTAGATTAAAATAACAAAAACTTTGTTGACATCCAAATATATTTGGACCTTACTGTGCTTTCTTTACTAAACATCTTTTTTTTGTGTGAATTTTCAATTTGACATTTCTTCTATTGAAATGAAAGATTAATCTCTCTTAAAAGTTAGCACATTTTACATGATTCATCATAATAAACCTGGTTTCTTTTAGCATAGATTTAATAATGCTGCTATTAATTTTTAAGCCTCTGCATGAATTAGGACCATCATGCATTATGGACTGTCTGGCTGCATGTGCCACAGGTAATTCTCATATCCAGCACTGCAAGCTTGCTTAATGTATTGCTTCAGGTCAACAAGAAAATGTGTGGCGAGGCAGCTTTTTATTTTTATGCACCAAAAAAAAAAAAAGAGTCAGACATTAGACAGAGCCT
This sequence comes from Piaractus mesopotamicus, assembly GCA_023558415.1. Classification (NCBI taxonomy): domain Eukaryota; kingdom Metazoa; phylum Chordata; class Actinopteri; order Characiformes; family Serrasalmidae; genus Piaractus; species Piaractus mesopotamicus. The sequence continues at coordinate 11,981 of JAILXH010201000.1, read as the reverse complement.
AATGAGTGTCCAGTCCATGGGACCGATTAAGCTAATAGAGCAGTTATGCCAGTTACTGCCAGTCTCTCTGTGCAAAATTCTTTGAGCCTGTTATGAGTGAAGTACAGCCAGTCACTCACCTTCCACTGCTGAAGTTCTGAGAAGGATCCATGGACCAGTCACTTTTCATGGACACTGGAGATTCTGCTCTCTTCACCCTGAGGGTAGGTCTCAAAGCAAAGAGTAATTATTTCATTTACAGAATGTTATTTTGTCTCAGTGTCAGGGACATAAACATTCTTTTCATTTTCATTTTTTATATAAGGCTACTTACAGTGGCTCAGAGGTTCCTGCTCCACTACTTGAGCTGTGAGGCTCCATTATTTCTCCTCAAAGACACAGCTAAACACTGGACATGCTGCTGTCTGCTCTCTGTAAAAAGATCATGCCTATAAATATGCATGGGATGCTGAAGCACTCATTGTAGGCTAAGGAGCATTGTGTCGTGGCAGCATGACACAATACTTAAAGAAAAGTAAAACTACAAAGTTTTGAGTTAAAATAAAACAACAATATAACAGTTTAGTTCTAGTTCTTTGAGTAATGGTTGGACTTTTGTTAAAAATGAACTTGAACTGTCCAGCACTAGAGAGCAGGAGGAGAAAACATGCTTGAGATCCACTGGCATCATCACATTCCCCACACATTCATTACTAATCATTAGTAACAAACGATTATGAAGCTTCTGTTCATTAGGTCCTGTTATTATAAGATGCAGAAATGAAAAGAGAAGTATCCATTAAAACAAAGCTGAACAAGTGTAATTCTGTGATTGAATTTTAGCTAATTTTTGACCCAAATTCAAAAACGCTAACCAGTACATGCAAACACAGCTTTGAAGAGTTGTACACACATATAGTCATTTCTATAAAACAATGGAATGGAATGGAATTTAACTGCTCACTATGTGCCATGAGGGACAGGGATGCAGTCTCACTTGCTTTAAAATTCAGGGGCATGACTAAAATAAGGCTCTACCTATGAACTAAAACTCATTCAGTAGTGATGAAAATGTGGGACGGACACACACACACACACACACACATCTTCTAAGCCGCTTATCCTTCTGTATCTGAGTCTTGTAATTTGAACATAGCCTAAGAAATATAGAATGCAAAGTGGGAGCACTAAAACTAGAGAATGTGAGGGCAGTGGAAGAGGACTGCTGTTTTGTTTACAGATAAAAAGTGTTCAGGTCTATAACTGAAAGTATGTGCCTGAAATCTCCATTTCATCAGAAAAACAAAAACTGGTTTCAGACTCCTCAGAACAACAAATGACATTCCACATGCAGGCACATAACACCAGACCACATTCCACATGTAGGAGTGGCTGAGGACATTAATTCTGAGAATGAGAAAGAGAGTGAAATAGACTCTACTATATGATTAGCATGTTTAAAGCATAGTATTTGGTCACACTTTAAATTGTCTCTAATAACTGTGTAGTCACACATTATTAATAATAACAGTGTAACTATTGATATGTTCATTGTTTTAAAAGGATTACAGTAGAACATCTTATGTAAATACACATATATGAACTTCTTATACCACTTTTTACTCATGTAATTGCACAAATGTATCTTGATAGTAAGAGCATATTTTCTCTTATGTAATTACATGTGGAATATGGTGAGGGTAATTACATTTGTATAAACTGCAGTTTTTCCAACAAGTATTTCCTGAGTTTAACAGTTGGTGTGTAAGTAAATACATTATGAGAGTACTAACACTGTATATGCACAGGAAATGCTGGCTTTCTTTACATTTGGATGTAGTAGTATGCTGTGTTGTGACATTGTAACCAAAGCTCTGGCTGTACACCATTATGTAATGTGACAGTATTTACACAGCAACAGCAGATATATTTAAACGTAACTGTTATGTAATTAATTAAAAAATAGTAATTAAATTACATTGTATTATTCTACCCCAAAAGCAATGTCTGGATTACCAGTCTAATTTCACTGCATCTATATAACAGAATTTTCACAAGAATTTTCCACTTATGTATAAATCTAATGTGTAAATTTGTGTTTAATGTGTAATTTTTACATAATTACTGAGGAATATTTGTGTTACATAGTAACTTGATCGAATCACATAGATCAATACCAATTTCACAGCACCTGCCATAATATTACCACATTACAGAATGGTTAACATATATGTAATTACATAACAGAAAGTAATCCTTTTCAAGATATACTTGTGTACTTAAATGAATAATAACTGAAGTTGATACACATATATTTATATAAGATGTACTACTGTAATCCATCTGTAATAGTCTATGCCTCATTTGTGAACTATAGTGATGAAGTCAATATTCTGGTCAGCAGTACTATGAACAGCTGTTTAAGTCAGGTGTGGTGAGTAGTTTGATCTGCAGTGCTGCATGGTCAGTAGTTTAATGTGCAGTGCTGCATGGTCAGTAGTTTAATCTGCAGTGGTGTGTGGTCAGTAGTTTAATCTGCAGTGCTGCATGGTCAGTAGTTTAATCTGCAGTGGTGTGTTGTCAATAGTTTAATCTGCAGTAGTAAATGATCAAAAATCTGGTCAGCAGTACTGTGGTCAGTAGTTTCAGTGATTTGCAGTGCTCTGTGATAACCAGAGTGTACTGCAGTGGTGTGAGGTCAGTAGAGTGATCTACAGTGGTGTACGATCAGTAATCTGGTCAGCAGTACTATGATCAATAGTTTCAGTGATGTTTGATGAGTAGTTTGATCTGAAGTAATGTATGGTCAGTAGTTTGGTCTGCAGTGCTGCATGGCCCATAGTGTGGTCTGCAGTGATGTGAGGTGAATAGTTTGATCTGCAGTGGTGAATGCTCAATAATCTGGTCAGCATACGGTCATAGATAGTTTCAGTGATCTGTTACGTTGTGTGGTCAGTAATTTGATCAACAGTGCTGTTTGATCAGTAGTTTGATCAGTGGTGGTGTATGGTACGTAATTTTATCAACAGTTCTGTGTGGTCAGTGTTTAATGAATATGTGATCAGTAGTCTGATCAGTACTGCTGTATGATCAGTAGTTTCATGGGTGTACGATCTGTAGTGTAATCAGTAAACACCAGGTTGTGCAGATGTTAAATGGCATGCTGCTTTTTTCTGCATGCACACAATCACAAATATCTGCAGTCACCCAGGATAATGTGTAATTTTTTTTGCAAGTTTTGCAAACATTACATTTTCTGTTGGAAGCAAACAATTACGAGCAAAAACCCTTGTTCTGTAGCTGCTAGACTACATGATAACAACGTTAGAGTTGGCTACCCAGGAAGGTCGCATTACCTTAACAAACATCTTACAGAATGAAATTGGAATTGACATATAATTGACATATTAATATATCATTCCAGTTAGGCACGCACATTTTAGCAAATTCTTTTGACCAATAACCAACCATCATCAGCAAACAACCATTAGATGGCAAGTTTAAAATCAAGAAGGTGACCTCTCAAAATATTTTAGCATAGCGAGTGCACTAAAGAAATCTGGACCGCTGAAAGTTAGTGTCTAAGGAAAAGCTTTTATTTGAGCTGACACAGACCTAAAAACAGAAGAACATCACTTTTTTCTCCAAAGGGACAAATTTGCCCTGGCTCTGCCTTTAAGCTTCTAGTGTTGAGGTGCATTGCACAGACCCCAGCTGAGGGATTATAAAAAGGATTTAGATTAAAAAAAATAAGACAATAATCATAGATTTATGGATTAAACACAGCCTTATTCTTTGATGCCATGATATCACCAAGGAATAATAAAATCCATTGAACATTCATACATTTAAAATATCTGTTTATTTTCTACCCTTACTTCTGGACATTATGTGGTTTTAAAGAATCAGTCCTTTCTTGAAAATCTCCTGCTCAACTGAAAGTGGATGCATGATCAAATTACAGTTGGCATAGTTCCCTAAACAGCATCACTAAAACAGGCTCAGTCTGATTCTCAGTAATGCTGTGGATAAGACAACATTTCCATAACATTTGCCCTACAGTCATATTCATACACAGAGACTACAGCGTGATCTTAATGGGCGAAAGTTTAATCAACACTACATAAAAAACACTGTTAACTGTTGAGATCACATAAAACAGAATCTGTGGGAAACCAGCACAGCTCAGGAAGCGTCTCTTTAGTTTGACATGGTAAAATCAACCCTAGGTGCTTCATGGTCAAAGCTCTCTGATGTCAGAAATCTGACCTGATCTGACCTCTGATCTAAAGAAGCCCAGACTATGCATTCTTGAGGTTACACTCAATAAAATATAGATGTGCAACTGTCAATGTGTCATTAGCTTTGGACAACTTTGCCATGAACTGTCATGATACAATTTTTTCTGCAGTTTATAGAACATATAAAATGTCATTAGGCACACACTGAAATATAGCCAAAAAAGTTAGTATTTCTAAATACGTAGTAGAAAACTCATTCTCAGAAAAGACAAAGAAAATAATATTTACTTTTCACAACATTTCACAATTTTAAATACATTTATTACTGCAGTTCAAATATATATTCAGTACATTGCAATAACATTAATAGTTAGGCCAATGCTCAGCTGCTCATGCATGAAATGTTATGAATCTGTGACTGTAGCCCTCTTAACAATAACTGCTTTATTTAAAGGCCTTTGCCGATTGAATGTCTTGTAGTTTAGGCAACAAATTTAGACTTTACATGGATATCTTCAAGCAAGAAAATTACATTTTCTCACATGAATGATGTTAATTAACAGCAAACAAAAGATTTTTTTACACTCTCAGTTTGTTGCTGTTATTATACAGAATAAATGGTCCTTTTCTGTATTTTCATCTGTACTTTTCTATATTAAAAAAATGGAAAATTCCCAGCATTTTAACAGTGAAAAGACTTTTTTTTTTTGCTGTTTAAAAATATTACAAAAAAGATGAATATACACAATACGTATACGTTTATAAACAACTTGCTTGCTCACCTACAGAGATGAAAATCCAGTTCGCATCATGTTTGTAAAACATACACATTATTATTTTAATATATTCTATCGATATTATTGAAGTAAAGAAATGCATAGTTCATCTGAGGGAAATTTAAAACTTTACAGCACATTTGCATTTTATGGCTAGTGTAGTGAGGGGTTAAACCCTAACAAAACATTTATTGTTTTTTCCAAATTTTAATCAATAAATTAGGTTCACTGTACATGAAATGACAATTTTTCCTTTTTTGACTGTAACACAACAAGCTTTTTTACTATAAATAACAAGCCGCAACTAACATCTAAGGCTCTACAAGCTTCTTCTGCACTAACTAATGTCAGTGTCCATGACTCTTCCATTAGCCAAACAGGTTGTATTTGAAATGATATAGAGAGCAAGCCATTCCATCTCCAGGAAATGCATTGTTCCCTTTTTAAAGTTTTCTAAAGACCTCTTAGAGCCAGAAGAATACTGAAATATTATAGTATTGACTGAGAATGCAAAAGATTATGGCTTAAATGAGAAACATGTTTCGTGAAAACCAAAAACTGCATTCCAGCATAAGAACCTCATTCCAACTGTGAAACATCATGGTTTGGGACTTTTTTCATTGAGTTCATGCAGAAAAGCTCACCAACATCACTGAGGTGAAGCAGTTATGAAGAGACAAATGTGCCAATCTAATTTTATTGCATCCAAAGAAATCTTTAGTTGAGGCTATTGTTGCTTAAGGGTCTCAAACTATTAGCAGAGCTTCACCTACAAAGACAATTAATGTTGGACGCTTTTGTTCAATAAATGTATGAAAAAGCTATAAAATCTAAATTGTTATTTGTGACTTGGCATATTGATGAGGAGATAACACTGTTAGCAAGCAGTTTATCATGTAAATAAAACATATCATTTGTAAGCAAGCTTAGAAATGCATTATAAATTAATTCATAAGATGTGTCAATAAGGTCTTATGTAAATTAGTTATCAACTGTTTCTTGACTATTAAGTAAATGCTAATTAATAGTAAGCATTCAGTTACAATCATACTTGCAACGTCTTAATGAGACAGCATATCAAGGAATATGAACAAGCATTATTAATCTGAATTATAGAAAAGCCAATGTGCTAGTATTGCAGTGTGCTACTGATAAAATACATTTAAAGG
>JAILXH010200970.1:15409-26778 GCA_023558415.1 Piaractus mesopotamicus | reverse complement strand
ATCATCATCATCATCATCATCATCGTTATTATTTTTACTTTTATACAAATGGTCTCATCCTTTATGGAAGCCTTGACATCTATGTTATTAAATATTACATTCAGTCTTATGGTTACATGGAACTACTGATTTTTACCAAAACAACAGAACATTCTGACTGTGAATAAAAGTATGAAAATGACAATCAAAACATTCAAATGTCAGTTGCTCATCTAACATAACCCGACAGAAGTAAAGCACTTCAGACGAATCAGAACATCTGGCATTTTAATTCAATATAATAAATACAGTCGTTAGACATGAACGGATCAAATTATGAGGGTTAAAACTGGAACCCCCCCCAATTCTCTTTGGGATGAAGCATCAGGAAGGGCTTTCTCACAAAAATGTGTCTCTACCCTGAGGAAGCTCTGCTTAAGACAAGCCCTGACTGCTACAAACACGCTGAACAGGTTTTACACACTTGAACATGATCTACAGCTACAGTTACACAATATCAGCTCACAACAGAGCAAACTGGGACTTCACAAGTCCGCAGAACATAATATGCCAATAACATTAACTTGGTACTGAGAGTCGGCGATATGTTAAAAATATAACATCACGATACCTGAAGACTCTTTCAAATAAACAATACGTATTACAATATTCAGTTCTTTAAGGCTGTGGACAAGTTGGAGCGGAAAAAAAAATACACCAGCAAAACTATTTAACACGGAACAGGAAGAAAGATCAAACAAGTGGTAAAAATAAATAAATAAAACAAAAGATGATGATGTCATAACGGCCAGACATCCAATTCGCTTCTTGTTCCTAGGCAGTTTATGCAGTTAAATAGTTGTTGTTATTTACAAGCTCCCTAAAATCTGTCTTTTTGTTTAATGTAGATGTTCAATGATGTAGACGGGCTGATTACACTGAGTGGGGTAAACATTGCCTACTGCCCACTGTCCCTGGCCACAACATTTCACATTTTTACCACTAAAAATGAAGAACGCATGGCCTGAGTGGCCACTTGCCTTGGAGACTGTTTGTCGACTTGAGTTGTTTTTCCCTTTTAACAAACCTGTTTAGTTGGACGGGTACTAAATCAGTCAAATTGGATTTTGTCACATTTTGTCAAATTGGGTGTGGTTACTGAAGCCGTCCCCCACTGAGCTGGACTGTCTGGCGTCACAGATGCTGCTCTATTGGCTGATGAGAATAAGTCGTATGTGAACAAAAATGAAGCTGGCTTGACAAAGTGGTCGAAGGTAGTGGGTAGTTTACACTCTGAGAAGGTTTTTTTGTTGTTGGTTATTTAAAGTTAAAGGAGTCCAACAAACAAACTTTTAAATAAGTAGGTGTTACACACTAAGAGGCCATCCCTGCAGTAGACAAACACAATTTAGATCACATGACGTCAGGGTGGACCAGCTTGGCAAGGGAGACGGCACTGTATGTATTAATGTAAAGATTTCAATAAATATCTCTTTTTTCAAAGCAATACTTGACTGTTTTTCAGTATGGAAGCATGCTTGTTAATAGTAAATAATGTATATATGACAAACATGATCCTATAAGTGTAACCACAAATGTCATGTCCCTCCGCTTTTTAAAAAAAAAAAATTTGGGGGGTTGTGGGATGGTTGTTGAAAAAATTACAGAACAGATTTGCAAAACAGCTGTCAAATATCAATAATTACACAGACTGCCATACATTTAAAGACTCTAACGACAGCCAAAATAGATTGTAAATTGTTGTTGTGTTTCGTTATAGTCAGTAAAGACAAAAAGAAAGAAACACTGACCTGTCCTGCCTGCATGTTGCAAATGAAATAGTTGTTTTTAGCACTTCTTTGTTGGATTATGATTATTTGTTGGCCTAAGCAACAAAAGGTTTTTAGTAATCTTTCTTATTTCTGTTTAATTATCATAACATTTATTATTACTGGGGTATTTTAATAGTTATGCAAATCAGACTAAGAATTGTGACACATCGGAAAGAAAAATATGCCACTGTAAGAGGCAATACAACTGAATCTCTATACTGAATATGTAAGACATTATGAGTCCTGTTAATATTTTTTTTGAGTGTTATTAATGACATATAAACATTAGATCAGTATGATAACTAATCAAAGATGTACTTTTGTTGTCTCCTTTGGACTAAAATAAAATGCTAAAGCTCCAAACTCAAACTAAGAGGTGTGAGCAACCAACACAAAGGTGCTAAATGTGAAGGAATGCACTTGTACATGTAAAAGGGTCTTTTCAAAAGGACAAATCCCTCAAGTACATCTAAGAACAACGTAAAAGAAACTAGTTACTATCCACCCACTGCTGCCTGCTAAGCCCTGACTGGCCCTGCTACCGAAACATCAAGACTAGACGTGTCAACGGGTCATCAATTAATGAATGCCCTCAGGGTGGGTGAAGAGGGGCTTGGACTATTCACTTACATGCAATGCTCCAAATCACTTTATTTCGATCTAGCAAACTCTAACCAGCTCTGTTTGTCAGGCCAGAATGAAAAAACACTAAGGTGTGGAGCGTGAACAAGGAAGCTTTTGTGCAACGGCCGCTGACCAGAGTGCTACATCTATGCATTGAAAACGGTGATGCACTGAGTTTATCTTATTCAAATGTGTACATCATTTTGACAAACAGTACTGTGCTAATGTAAAACCACCCGAAATTTATTCAAAACAGCCACTAAACACAAGCTCTTAATTTTTCAGTATTAGAAAAAAACAGAAAACATTTAACAGAATATTAGAGAAGCCTACATTTTATGAATATACATCTTTCAGTACCAAGTGTGTCCACACTTCACCTTTATTACTGTTTCCATTCTTTTCTGGAGACTTATTTTCAGTTTTTCATAGAAATCTGCAGGGATATTTTTCCACACCTCCAAAGTTCGGTCTTCGCAATCCAAGTAATCCCAAACACAGTCAGTCCATAAAACTTCACTCCACATCTCAGATGTCCAGTTTCAGGGTTCTAGTGTGAATGTTCTTCTTTTTTGTCTATTTCCTTTTCTCAGCGAGGGCTTCTTGACAGCTACACATTCTTTCCGACTTCGTCGTCTTCTCACAGTGGGAGGATGGCTGTGGAGTTTTTCAGATCTAAAGCAAGAGTGGAGCTTGATTTTCTCCTCTCTCTCTCAAAGATGAAAGCTTTAAGCGCTGTTTATCGGACAGGGACAGTTCTGGTGGTCTACCAGGTCCTGGTTTTAGAGTTATTTTGCTCTGACTTTCTCATTCTTATTATTACCTTGTATCTCCTTGACTTTTCACAGCTCTGTTCAAAATGCATAAATGCAATTACTGCAATTAAATGATGCAGATTTGAGGCAAGTAAACACAGTGCATCACTACTTCAGCCTGGCTGATAAGCCAACAGCTAAATCTCAGGGCAGTCAGAATGGGTCTAAGCATCACTTTCTCCAGTCTCAACAACAACATTTCAGCCCTTCTACCAGCTACTCATATTACAAAAATTCACAAAACAAAAGTAGAATCATGTGGATGAGGCTTCATGAACATTCCTGTCCTCTGAGAAAAAGCATGCAATGACTCATACTGCAGAACACATGCTATTACAAAACATCAAATTGCTGGGAGAAACACTCCCTGTTAGAAGCACAGTATTGTTCATGATAGCCTTCAAAAGCCTGACTGAAATTTCACAAGCCTTAGAGAAACAGTAGCTATCTTCTGTTTATAATCCCAGACGGTTACCACATGAGGGCCAAACGAATAAAAGGGGAATTCCACAGATCTTTCAAATGATCTGCGCTATGAAATGTACAATATGCAAATAAAGTCATTCAGATTGGTTTGATGTGAAATGCTCCATTCTAAAGAAGCGTAGTGAGTCAGAATTGTTCTCAATGGTGGTGATAGGAACCAGACATCTGAAGAATTAATTGCCTCTAAAAGCTCTCTTACACAAATTTATTACATGAAATGGTTATGAATATGCTGCCTGACACCTGAGACATTCAAGAAGATTTTGGCTAAAATGTATATTTAAAATCCATTCATGAGAGAGAATAACATGCAGGGTGTTGTAAGGTAAAACAGCACCCAAAGAAAACTTATGGTTAGGTTCACTGGTGGATTTGGATAGTACATAATATGACTATATTTGAGTTGTAGACATCAAGAGGCCCGGCAATGACTCAAGTAGAAGTAACAGCAGCTACTAAAACTACACAATGTCTATTAAATTCCGTTGTTGAGATGTTAAAATCATGCACAGTGGTTTAATGTGAAATGGTTAACTACAGAGAGACTTAGCGACTCCGATTTCTTCACAGTGTTGGTGACAGGAACCATGGCAACGCAAATATAGCCATTTTATTTACTTCTGAAGAATCGAAACCAATTTTTAAAAAAATCAATTTTAGAAATAGAAAATGTTATTTCAAAATTTTTGTAAAACTGTCACATTTGTCAAGAAACGTATTCATAACAATTTTGTGTAATAAATTGCAAATAATTGTTTTTAATTCAGATCTTTTGTGCTCAGACCCGATCTTTCTTTGATGTCATTAATGTGAACAGCCTGTGTCCTGAAACGTCCCACATGTGCAAGTCTGAATCAATACAGTCATGTGAACGAACCACAAACAAACTAATCAGCACAGCAAGTCTTCATTAAGATAATTTGCTCTGAGCAGCTTTCAGTTGTTGATTATTAGAGCAGGACGAAGACGGAAAGGGACAAATGTGTTGCTTTTGCACTGCTTTCTGGCAATACGTTCAAGATAGGTGCTGCTGTCACATTAATGCTGAACAATGGTGCACATGCAGTTAACAAAACCCACATAAATGCTGATCTGACCATTCTCATTTAGGTTGTATGGCCACGAATCAGATTTGTATCTTATCTAGGACCACATGAAAGTGGCTCCGATCTGATTTGAAAAGATCAGATTTGTCTTTCCACATAGCTCTGGAAACATCAGATGTGTGTTACACTGGGACTTTGCATTAACATGAGTTTTTTGTGATCAAATCACGTTTGGATTTCGCTTGATCGCATGAAAAGCCAGGTGAAACCAGTTTCAGTGTTCTAAGAGTAAATGTTCTTTTTTGTCTATTTCCTTTTCTCAGTGAGGGCATCTTGACAGCTACACATACTTTCAGACCCTTGGTGTTGAGCTGTCTTCTCACAGTGGACGGATGGCTGTGGATCCTGGGGGTGCACTGTAGTTGGATTATGATCGGATCATTCAAACCACACTCAGAAGTGGTCAGAGACAGATCTCGTTTAACACAAATGTAAGCAAAACGCATTTTCGTTATCCGTATATGATTTATGGGGGGGGGTCTGCTGAGTTCTGACTAGCAGGTCAAGATCCCCAAACTGAAAGCTTTTATGTGCTCCAGGCTGATGAAAGCATCCGAGCCGAGCTTGTCCAGATGAAATCACTCGCATCTTAATGGAGGAAAGAGTAAACAACCGTAAAACAGAAACAACGTACATGTTGATGTGATCTTTATGCAGGAAAAGTACAATCAGACCTCATCTGGTCAAACTGGGGACGCATTTTTGTGGCAGCATATTCTGGATGTTCCTCAAACTCAAATACAAATTTGAAAATGCTAATTAAATTGTGTAGTAACAATCGCATTTCCCATGTGAGTGTGCACTATTTAAGACATAAATCAAATTTAAATGCAAAATGTGTATTTGCATTTCTGTATATACTGGCTGGAAAAAGTTAATATGCAAAAGCAAAGTGACAGTTTTAATGGTCTGACATATTAAAAAAGGAAAAAACAATTGCATTTCCTCATCGTCGCACTCCAGCTATGACAAAATTGAAATAAGAGGAAGTGACGGAAAAGTCTAAACTATAGCAGTACAGGCGCAGAGGTAGCTGCTTGTGATACAGAGCTACCAATAGCAACCTCTGCTTGAGACATTTTAACACTCAGTATCCAGGCTGAGGATAATTCTGTCCAAAGTCATTTTTGTGTACAAGTGATTTTTGACCAACTAGCAGAGCTTGTGGCTGCACATGCACCAATGTTAGTGACACTGTGACCGGAGGCTCGCAGGACTGGCGGAGAAACACTTTTTTAGTGCTTTCACTGCTTTAACACACCCATTACAAACAGTCAAGGGCTGTTACCCAAATGGGCAGCCAAGTTCACCAAAATCATCTCTTTGTTAAGTTCCTTCAGGAAGCGGGGTTGGAAAACACTGTGCTAACCCACAGTGGTCCTGTGTCTCCTGTGTCTATTCCATCAAGAATTACCTCCACACTAAACAACAGGAAATCACTTTGGACAGAGTCATCCTCAGTCTGGTTGGCGAATGTTAAAATGTCACCAGCAGCGGTTGCTAAAGCTCCAGTACCACCACCATCACAGTCAGACCATTAAGGCAATAGAAATGAAACGTCAAACAGATTTTTTTCCAGCCATTATACAAATTGTGCATTTGAATTGTCCTAAATAATGTGCACTCACATGGGAAATTCAAAAGCAAATGCTGGTTTCCCAAGCGCTAGACAGCGCTCCCGAGTGAGTGCAAAATGAATGGGTTTATAAATGTTTATAAATGCTTAAATATCTTTAATACAAAGGAATACACAAATTTCCTGAACAGCATAAAACATGTTTTTGATATAATGGGGAAAACAGGAAGCAGCTAGGCTCCTCATAAACCAGCTCTGGTAAAAATAAGCCATGGTAGCACAGAGGAGAGGAGAGGAGACGAAATATTTAACTGTTATTTGGTCCGACCAAAAGATCAAAAATCATCCTCAATAAATGCAGAAAATGCCAAAACTTATACCTTATATGTTCTGGGAGGATGAGAGAGAGGATATTCATTTTTCTCCATTCAAACTGAAAAAGCTACCCGCCTTATTGACGACACGTCGACGTCAGACGCTCGCTCCTCTACAAACCAATCAATGCCAAGTACAGGGAGACGCACCTGACGTAGCTGATGACGACAGGACGTAGGTGTGTCATGCAAAATTCGCTAAATTGCAATGTGTAACTAAAACTAAATTTATACAATGTAACAAAAACACGAACCTCGGTCCGGACTTAAATAAAACGCTAAAAGCTCCAAAGTACTGGGCATTAAAGTTAAGGAGCTAACGTTAGCACTGGAGAACTGAATGCAATAAAAAAACAAATACGGGCGACACCTCAGGCACTAACAGAACGCTGAATCAGGTGGTTTGAAATTAGCATTAGGGATTATCAGATTAGGCCAGTGTACTACAAAACCGCCTGTACATGTTGTACTCATAAATTCTTAATCTGAATAATATAGACTTTAACGTACTAACTACACTAAATCCGTCCAAAAAAAAAAACAACTCTGCAGAAAACAACACAGTAAAGCGGCTCTTAAACAGATGCTCCCCGATATGCAAATAAGTGACGTATCTCTATGCATTTGCTTCAAAACCCGTAAACTCGTACTGTTCAGCGTTGTCATGGAAACAAACTGTCGTAATCTTAGTTCAGCAGACTAACTAAAACTACTAGAACCGTCAGAATAACACAAACAAATCAGGGTAGTTCAGTTTAAACAGTTCAACAACTTTAAATGTGAGTTAATCCGGGTTCGTCTACCTGTTTTAAGAAGAATATACGTAGAAATCACTGTGGAAATCACTTGGAGAACAGCAGGCAACTCCCGTAACATCAGATAAGTTGATGACACTCTAACTAGCTGACTATTAACTGCAAATGTTAACTCTGCTCAAAACAGATGTCTGTTTACAGGCTGTTCAAGTGTTATAGCGTTATGGACTGTATAAAAGTCTAAAAGTAGCTCTGGTTTAAGAGAATTTAAGTCCAGGCACGCATACATACACAACTAACTAGGGAGTCGAAATGTGACGGCTTTGAGTCTACCCACCCGCGAGTTTTCCATTTTTTGGTGCAGCTTTCTTGTTTTCCTCATTCTCTTTTAAATCCTGCGTTTTGGTCTCGGCTGTCTCCTTTGCAGACATGGTGGAAAAGTCTGCTTACCCCACTCACTCACTACTTCACACTGAAAATGATCATGACGCTAGAAGTCCGTGACGTGGAGCTGCAGCCAGGGGGCGTGTTTTTCTAAAGTCCCTCTGACTCATAGAAGCATGAGAAGCAACCTCCCCAACTCTGCACAAGGGAGGAGCGCCCAGGCTGAGAAACGGGACAACTTGAAGCAGGGGCGTCCAGTCTTGTTCTCAAAGGGCCAGTGTTGGCTGCATGTTTTCATTCCAGCAAGGCAGGAGGACGCTGAAAACCTGCAGCCACACCGACCCTTAGTGGTAGATGCCCTTGGCTTGCAGCAGTGGTCACCAAGCGTCCCTCTCGAGATCTACTTTACTGCAGAGTTCAATTCCAACCTAGAGACAACACCACCTAACCACTGCCACTTTGCTCACTAAGGTACAGGTCCTCAATGCATCTCAAATAACACCCTACCCTGGATAGTACACTACAAACATCATGAAATAATGGATTCTGCACTAAAACAGTGCTTGTATGTCCACCTAAGAGACGTTTGAAATTGCACAGATCTCTACTGGACATACGGTGCACTACATGAGTGCACAAGCCACAGTTTCACAAAGTGCACCACATAGGAAGTAGGCAGCCATTGAGTACCTCCTGTCATGCACATTTTAGTGTTTCCCCGCTCCAACACACCCATTTCAACTCAGGAGGGGCCTAAAAACGAGCTGTTAGTTGGATCAGGTGCGTTGGGAGCAGGGAACACACCAAAACGTGCAGGGCCATGGGTACTCCAGGACAAGGGTTGGGAACGCATCTGATCAAGAACTTCTGAAGAAGTTATTTAACTGGAGCAGCTGTGAACAGATCATTGTTGAAACTAGGCTCTTCAGGAAAGTAGATCTCCAGAACCAGAGAAGGTGGCCACTGCTTTACAGCTTAAAGGGCAATTCCACCAATTTTTCAAAATTTTCACATAATTCAGTCTTTGAGATAAACCAAGTCATCCAGTTTGGGTTGCTGTGGAATGGTTCATTGTAGAGAAACTTACTGAGTCAGATTTCTTTACAGTGGTGGTGATAGGAACCCGGGGTTGCCATGTCTAGAACACAAATATAGCCATTTTATTTTATCGATAATGGTAAAATAGTAGTAAATCTGGAGAAAAAAATACATCTTTTCTTAAGGACCTATTTTGCGGGACAATACCTTAAACCTAAAATCTTATCATAAAACTATCATAGAACAAGGTCTCAGTCATGGAGTCATGGTGTAATGTATTTATTAGCATTTTGGGTAATAAAGTCTTCAGACATCTGGTTCCTATCACCACCACTGTGAACAATCCTGATTATGTAAGTTTCTCAAGAATTGAGCATAACCATTTAATTATGCAGAACTTTTGAAAAACCAGTGGAATTCCTCTTTAAAGCAGGGGTTCCCAATCTAAGTACTGGCGACCCCATGCTCTGCAACATTTTTTGTGTTTTCTCTGCTCGACACACCTGACCTAGCCAACAACTTGTTGATTAGTTAATGAGTTGAATCAAGTGCTCTAGATTAGACAAAGCACAAAAGCAGTGGCTACTGTTTTCCTTGTTCACTTTGTTTCTCAAACCAGTCCTTGGAGCCCACCAGCCGAGTCCACATTTTTGTTCTAACTGAGCTCCCAAGACACCAGATATTCCTTAATCTTCAAGAGCCAATCTCTTGGAAAACTGAATTCTTCTCACTTTCTTAAAAAAAAAATTTGACGTAGTGTGTTAACGTTGTGAATGTTTCAAAATGTAACACTCTTACAGTCCATATAGGGAAACTAAGTCGCAAAAACAGCCAGTTTTGAATGCACTGTTTCTGTGATGTCACAAAAACCAACACATTTACATACATACACCTATTTTGCTTCAGAAAGCCCTGCATGTACCTCTCTGCCATGAACGCATTTAAAAATATATATTTTAGGGTAAAACATTACCTCAAAACTAATGTAAAACAGTGTGTCAGCAATTAGGCAACATATTTGCAAGCATTTATTTTATGTAATAACTTTCTGTGTGGAAGCTTTTAGAGTCATTAAAGCTTTGGATGTCTGGTTCCTATCAGCACCACTGTGAACAATTCTGACTCGGTAAGCTTCTCCAGAACGACACATTTTATATCAAACTCTGAATGACTTTGTTTACATCTTAACCATTTAATTATGCAGAAATTTTTAAAAATTGGTGGATATCCCCTTTAGCATTTGAAATTAAACCATCTATTTGCAACCAAAGGCAGCTGTCTACAAGGACCTTATAGCTCAACATCATTATCAACTATGATTTTCACTTCACTGCCTATTTACTGAATTTTGTCCTCCTACAATACAGTCTAATTCAGTTTTCGTCCTAAAACACAGTTCAGTAGTGTTGTATTATGGTGCCATCTATTGGTTTAGTGGACAATCTGACATGGTTCAAGTTCTGTTGTCCATTTCATCACTCTAGGATAGATATTTATAGTTACACTTTTGGCGTTTGACTTGACCTAAAACACACGGAATGTCTAAGTAAGGTGTCAGCAACTGCTCTTATGCCCTTATATAAGTACTTATCTTGCTTTTGTGCTCCTCCTATATTGTACTTTAAGGTGCTTTCATGCTATCCAACACCTATTGTAACCTCACAAGGGCTTGTTAATGAGCTGATGTGTTGAATCAGGTGCAGGAACAACACTAAAATGTGCCTTGCAAGAGTTTTAAAGGGGAATTCCACCAATTTTTTTTTTTATTTCTGAGTAATTCAGTCCCTGAGATATGAACAGTCATTCTGAGTGGTTTGATGTGCCATGATTTATTATAGAGAAACCTACAAACTCTGACTTCTTTACAGTGGTGGTTATAGAAACTAGAGGTCACCATGTCTACAACACATATACAGCCACTTCATTTACTATCCAAAACCACCAGTGAATCAACACGTCTCCCGAGTTTTTATGTGCTATGTTGATGGTGGTAAAATAGTCATAAATCTGAAAGAATACGTTTTCTTTGGGGACTATTTTGCCTTACAATGCCCCTGTGTGTACCCCTCCGCCATGAATATTTTAAAAATAAATGGATTAAACAACATTTTAAGCCAAACCTTTATCACAAAGCTGTTATAAAACAGTGTCTCAAACATGAGGCAGATATATCTAACCACTTCATGCTAACTTTCTGTCAGGGAGCTACAGGCATTAAACTCTTCAGACGTCTGGTTCCTATCACCATCACTATGAACAATTCTCATACGGTAAGTTTCTCTAGAATGGAGCATTTCACACCACACCACTCTGAATGGCCTTATTTACAGCTCAACCATTTACTAGCTAGAATTTTTGAAAAATCGGTGGAGTTCCCAGAACACACTGAATTATGAGACA
>JAILXH010200970.1:0-10491 GCA_023558415.1 Piaractus mesopotamicus | reverse complement strand
GTGAAGAATATGTTACTTGAATGTCTGTTATGAGCTCCAAATGTCTTTGTTTAATCTACAGAGCTGCTATGTATTGTAAATATTAACTACCGTTAGCTTTATGCTGACAGAACATTGAAATTCTCTTTACCAGGCTAGCGGAAATTTGTGTTATCTGAGTGGTGGCATAAGAGGTAAACATAAGCTAATTGCAAAGGAAATTACAAGGCTTCTGTGTTAAACTTTGCTGTGTAATGATGTGCTTGGCTGGTGCCGGCTCATGATTTAGTGACTGTGCCTGGCTGACATTGTAAATAAGCTAATAAAGTTGAATTTATACATTCTTACGTGTTGTGCTCCATTGTTAAGCTCTCCAGAACTGTGAAGGGACCACACCCCTTACTCTACTGAGACAACCAGTGAGATCAGTGCTCATTATTACACAAATTCAACACCCAGAAAATGAGCTTCAATATGAATAACAGGGTAAAACATAATCCAAAGACTAAATGATGGTGTTATTCATTTTATACACTTCATAGTTGTATTTCAATCAGCTATATTTAATTACAAAAGAGGAAAATATAACTGCCTTAAAAATAAAGGTTCCCAAATGGTTCTTGCTTTGGGTGCACAGTTCAAATCTTTATTTGATATAGACCTTTTACATTACATACACGTTCTTCCCAGTGAAACATCTACTTGACAAAAATCAAAATCCTTTGAAAGGCTCTTTAGTGGTTCCTATTTGGAACCACTCTTCAACCATTTTGGTTCCGTTTAGCACCTTTGCGAGAGTGTGCTTGTGATTAGAAACTGAAGTACATTCAATTCCCCTCTTCTTAGTGAGCTGTAAGAGTTAACATTTGTGCTTTTCCTGTTTATGACTTCCTTTATTGAAGCTCAAAGATAAAGTATCAAATATTAAACCAAGGTTCCTGATGGGTTTCGGGTGAGAGTTGTAATCCTTCGAAGCTGGGCTTGGATTACACTAATAGAGGTGTTTGTTCTCATCAGCACACAATAAGTATTATGTTTATGAATAGCAAGGCCAAGGGCTAACATGGAAACGTGCATGGCAAATGATATGGATGGTAGAATTACAAATGAGAGTCACCTGTGCCATTGTATGAACTTATTTAATGAAAGAATCAATAGTGAATAATGAAAGAATCATCAGTGCAAGCATTATTGTTTGCATTTATGGGGAGGTCACTGGTTAATCCTTTAGTGTGTGTCCCTACAAAAGCTGCGTATTTATGCAGCCTGAAGTCAGTCAGGCAAAAAGAATGTGCTAAGAAACAACAAAGCAAGGTGTGGTTACTGTAGGCTACGAGCGTACTCCATGATTACATCGCCTGGGTGATGTCAGCATATTATTTTGAACCAGTTCTGGCCATTTGATGAAACACATGAATGTGAGAACCTGAAGACAGAAGACTGATCAGTGCACAGGCCTACACGTTACATTAAATGCATTCCAATAGTGTCTTTAAAGGGTTCATATCCTGTATTTTTAATGTATTTGTTATGTTTTTTCCCCTGAGGCCCACTTATGGTGTTTGTGTGGGTTTAAAGAGGAAAAACAGTTAAAATTGATTTTTTTATTATCATTTATCGTTTAAAGGACCCATATTTTGGAAAAACGAATTTTATTCACTTTTCATTTTTACATAAATGAGGTTGATACAATGTAAACATTATTGAAATTTCACAGTGTATCACTCCCCAGTCCAACCTGCTGCCAGAACAGAACGTTTTAAATTCAGTGTTTTTATGATGTCGTAAGAACCAGCTCATTTTCATATATCCACCTATTCGTCCTACAGCAGTTTAGCCCCACTGGGCTGAAACACTCCTTAAAATATCACCTTGAATTGTGGACCGAATAGTTGGACATATAAATGTGACATCACAAAAACATGGAATTCAAAAGAGTTCCCATATAAAGACTGTATAGGCTGGGAAGTGGATGGTACATATGGAAACTTTGACAGTGTTTACATACTCATCAAACTTTTTTTTCCCCTTTAATTATCATTTGGGTCACTGGTCATTTTGATTTCCTCTGCATGTGTTGTTCAAATAAATTGGGCCTCATTTGCTCATATCTTCCGAAGTTTTTTCTTAAATTTGTTCTTGAGAAAGGTCCTAAGAAAAAGTCTATGTCAGATTCATGACGTGTTCCTAACCTGCAGAATAGATTCTCTTCTTCAATAAGAACAAATCCCAAATAAGAAAACACTGGTCAGTATCCGAATCTTCATGAAAACTGCATAAGTGGGTTTTAAGAAGAAATTCCTTCTTAAGAAGGGTTGGTGAATGAGGCCCGTTGCGCAGTAGCCAATTTCTCTCAAAAATGTCAATATATTATTCATATGCGAATTTGATTTGATTAAAATCTTTGTGCTTTGTGCCTCTTTGCTGTTTTTTTTTTGTCTTCAAACAGATTCTTCACTGAATTTACTATTTAAAGTAACTAACTTTCACACACATTCCTGTTCCAGTTTATCCAGTCAAGCTTCTCACCCAGTCTTGTGTTGTTGATAGTAACACAAGCAATACAGACCAGATTTACCTAGAAGTAGTCTTCAAGGACTCCAGGAGAATCTATTTGCTTGTCAGATGAGACCAAGTAAAGTGTTGAAACCCTAGGCTTATGTTATGTGTATTTCAAGTCAGCATTGAGTTCACAACTTCTGGTACGGTTAAAAGCATTAACCCAAATCTAAGCCTGTGGTAATACACTGGTATGCCCTGTAATTCTAGGTAACACCGTCACTTCCTAGGGAAAAGGTCAAGGGCGTTGTCTGTACGTGTTGCCATTACAGTTTTATTCTGTGTGCATGTTGTGGCATGAATTGATGTCAAATATTGTGGCATACATGATGTGTAGGCCCAGAAACAGGTCAGGTATAAGTGTTTGAGCATGGGGTCTGTGTTAATTCTTCAGAAACATACCGTTCAGCTTTTCCCCAAAGAACTGAGAGTGAATGCGGAATCATGGTTAAGATGAGATTTCTGCCAGAGGTGGAATGTACAGGCTGCAATTCCTCAGTTGTGAACAAAGGTGGAAGAGGCCAGAACCAGCAGAACACTGAGAAAGTGGTTTTCTGATTTCTTCAAACCTCAGTGGCATCGTACGAATATCTAGCCGGGTCAATATGTGATGATTCATCTGCTTACTGTTGAAAATTGCAGTCAGTGGAGTCATTTTGAATTGTTCACGACAAATCAGCATGTTCGCCAATATAACCCAAATATTAGGTAATACCTGCTAGCTAGCTTGTCTGTCCTTAATGAAATCAAGGGCGAAAAATCAGTAATTCTCATAGCAGAAAAATGTCAGAAACTCCTGATTTAATTTTAAGCCTGAATTGCACTTGTTCTTTAAAGGGGAACTCCACCGATTTATCAAAATTTCTGCATAATTAAATGGTAAATGTGCCAACAAAGTCATTCAGAGTGGACTGATATGAAATGCTATGTTCTAAAGAAACTTACAGAGTCAGAATTGTTCACAGTGGTGGTGGTAGGAACCAGACATCTGAGGAGTCTAATGCCTCTAAAAGCTTCCTCAGGGAACGTTATTACATTAAATGGTTATGAATACACTGCCTGACGGCACGGTAGTTTTGTGAAAAAATGTTTGTTCTAAAACTTATTTATTTTGGTCTAATCAATGTATTTTAATCATGAAGGACACAAGAATGATGCTGTAAGGCAAAATAGTTCCCCCCCAAAAAATTAAATTTTTCATTTTGACCACTATTTTACCATCATTAACATAAATAAAACTCAGAAGATGTGGTTTCACTGGTGGGTTTGGGTGGTGAGTCTGTAAGTTTCTTTACAACTGAACCATTTCACATCAAGCCACTCTTAATGACCGTTTATGGCTCAACCAATGAACTGTGCTCCAATTTTGAAAAGTCGGTGGAGTTGCCCTTTAAGAGCGGCGCTGCGTTACTATGGCAGCTGCGTGTGTACAGAAATGGAGGTCGGTTAAAAACAAGTCAGGCAGAATTTAAAGAGTGATATTTTCTCGGAATTTTGCATGAAATATTTAGACTTGTTATCTAGCAACCCAACTGTGTCAAGCCGATTACACACCCGATTAGCTACCTAGGTTGCTAGTTGCGTAATTAAACTGCAAAAATGCAGGAGGAATGTGAGAAAAAGTCTTCAACTGGCATCGAGCCCTGCATGAACAGACACAAACCAGCATCAGAGAAAACACAGGTGGGGACTGAATATCCTGTTGTATAGTGAATATACTGATTTTATACTTAAAGAGAATGTACACTAGCTAAATAACAGTTTGTTACACAGTCGCTCCTTAAATAAGACACCTTAACTTAGTTTGCTAAGTTGCAGTTTCGAAAAAGAGGCATTTGAAAGCCGTTAGATCTGAGTATGCGTCGTATAAAACTACAATTACCATGAGTCATTGCGTGCTACAGGCTAGCGTACGACACAACAGCTAGAAATGGAGAATTTTACATGTAAGAAAAATTAGGTTTGCTTTAAAAATATGTATTTTTGTAAGTGTTAAACAGCCGGTAATGGGTTGTTCTACATTTTGTGACAATGTAAATGCCGGCTTTATATGTAGAAAGCGTAAAGATGTAGCAGTAGCTGCCAAACTCTGTGCCAAACGTACTGTTCTGTCAAGTGGCTCTGAGGAGGAGGATCATTCTGGACTATTGTGAAACTGAGAAAGAGACATTTGTATGGCCCAGAGGGATTTAAAGGGGAATTCCATCGTTTTTTATAAATTTCTCCAAAAGTCAATGGTTAAGATACAGTCATTCAGAGTGGATTGATATGAAATGCTATGTTCTAAAGAAACTTAGCTACAGAGTCAGAATTGTTCACAGTGGTGGTGATAGGAACCAGACGTCTGAAGAAATTAAAAGCCTCTGAAGGTACATCACAAAACGTTTTTACATTAAATTGTCATGAATACACTGCCTGATGCCCAAAACATTGTTCTATGATAGTTTTGTGCTACAGTGTACTTTTAAAATACATTAATGGTGGAGAGATACATGTAGGATGTAATAAGGCAAAGTAGCCCCCAGTTAAACTTTTTCCAGATTTTTCACTATTTTACCATCATCAACATTACATAAACATTTAGGATATATGTGTAGGTTCCCTGGTGGTTTTGAATAGCAGATAACATGGATATATTTGGGTTGTAGACATTGTTACCCCCGGTTCCTATCACCACCACTGTAAAGAAATCTGAGTCTGCACGTTTCTCTACAATGAACCATTTCACATCAAACCACTCTGAATGACTTTATTTACATCTCAACGATTGATTTATACATACATTTTGAAAAATCAGTAACCTTTAAAGTCAGGCAGCAAATTCTGTATATAGGAGCAAATATCCTTTTCTGTATAAAATTTTTCAGAATGTTTTAGCTGAAAAGTTTGTTTTTGTTCTTAGGAAACTATCATTTGATTGCCTTAATTATGCAGTTATGTGTCTTATTAATTATGAGCAGTTGTGTATTTGACAGGACATTTCTCATTTACTGGCAAGTATATTCAGAGATCTATACACCACAGAGGTGATTGGAAAAGACACTGTGACCAGTCTAACCAAGTCACGGAGGGGAGGCAACAGCTACCATGACAGATACGTGGAGGAGCTTCAGCAGGTGCCACTTTAACCTACACCTGGTTGTATTTGTTTAAGGAAAAGAGTTTCAGCCTCTACACAGATTTGAATGGTTCCTTTCAGTCACACTCACTTAAAGCAGAGGTTTTATTCCAGCTGTTTTGAGTTGTATTTGAGATGATGTCAGGTGATCTTCACTCAGATCTTTGCACTAAAAGTGGGTTTCACATCCAGGTTCATTTGGAGTACAGCAGGCGGATGAGGGATGCTGATATGTTGGAGAAGCACATCATTCAGGCCCGGCTGCAGGCCAGTGCCACAGAGGAGCGAGCTCAGACTGAGATCCTGGATGAGGTGGGAGAAGCCTATCATGAGCTCAGCCTACCTCCAGGTACCTGTTATGAGATATGAGGAAAGTGTTATCTCTTGGGTTTCAATAGTTTTATCATATTTCTCTCATGATTACACATTTTGCTTACTTGTCCTTTCAAATTTAATATAATTACTATATGCATGATGTCCTCATTTTTTTTTTTATAATTGTCTATCTATCTATCAATCTGTATTTTTTTCTGTTTGTGTCTTATTAGTTAAGTCCACCTTTATGTGGTGCGTGGACAACGAGCTTCTCAAGAGTAACAACTTGATTTGTCCTCAGGACTACAGAACAGAACAAGTCCCACTTATCAAAGCCCCACGAGGTAATGTTACAAAAAGACCACATGTACATGAATGTGCTGTGTGTTTGCTCTTTACGTTTGTGAGTGTCACTTGGATGCCAAGTAGGGCACCCGTTGTTAAATCACGGTGTGTTTGTGATACTGCGAGTCTCCCTGTAAATCCTGACATAATAATTTAAAAGTCATAGGCATCGGGTCGGCTTTCAGCGGAGTTATTTGGACCACGTTGTATATCTTTACGTATTAATAGTGGCATTAAATAATTTGGACATCTGGTTCCTATCACCACCACTGTGAACAAAAACTCTCACCAAACCACACTAAAGGATTTTGTTTACATCTTAACCATTTATAATTAAGCAGAAATTTCAAAAACTTTCTCCCTTCACACCTTTTTTATAGGCAAATCTACTCCAGGTTTTGCTCAGCCGACTGTTTCTTACATCAAGCGTGTGTGCAAGGAACCACAGGACGACGACTACACAGTGATTCCTCTGCCTGAACTGACCGCGCAGAGCCTCCTGAAGGGGTCAGAAGAGACGCTAACGCTGCCCTCCTCGCAGGAGGCCAGCGACACCGGGAGTAGTCACTCAGAGGTCAGTCTGTTTGGGTCAGCATAGGATTTTTATTTCTCTTGTTCTGTCATTATATGGATTTTTTCCCCCACATTTTTAAAGGTCACAGTAATACTATTTTCCTCTTTAGTCCTTTGAGTAATAATTTTCTAAAAGAAAAATACATTAATTTTCTTTGTAGAAACACTTCTCTTTGGAGCTTAAAGTCCTTTTTGGGTTTGTTATATTGTTATATTACACTATTGGGTTTATAAACAAGATAAATACATTATATGTACCATTAAATTACTGAACATACATTTTGATACTTTTTCTCAGAGGGGGTCCAGGGTGGGTAAACCTTCACTGATGTTGAAGCAGAGTGTTCAGAGTCAGATGGAGGACCGGACAGCCCTGCAGAAATTCAAAAAATGCCAGAACTTCCTTCGCAACCCTCATTTCCAGCCCCTGAGTGACCGGCCTGGAGGCA
The DNA here is from genome assembly GCA_023558415.1 of Piaractus mesopotamicus. Lineage (NCBI taxonomy): Eukaryota > Metazoa > Chordata > Actinopteri > Characiformes > Serrasalmidae > Piaractus > Piaractus mesopotamicus. Next base: position 3,153 of record JAILXH010200970.1, on the reverse strand, counting down.
AATCTCTCATCATGTCGAGGAAGAAGGTGAAGAGTACAGCCAAGGGCATGAAAGAGAGGAAGACCTACAGCTGGTGGTGAGGATGAGCTTAGAATGCTTTTTAATGACCATACTTAATTCCTGCATGTCTATGTTGCTGTAGTGGTCATATTAGTCTCATATACAGTGCTGTGAAAAAGTGTTTTCTTCTGTTTTTGTATTTGTATCACAATTCATTTTTTCAAATCCTCAAACTAAATTTAAAACGAAGAATTAAAAAAACATTTTTTAAAACTATTCTTTTATTTATTGAAGGAAAAAAAATTCCAACACAAACTGACACTGTGTGAAAAAGTAATCCCCCGCTTGGTTACAGTCAACCAGTTAACCAAATATAGTTGATTAATTGGGTCAATTAAACACACCCAGGTTTGATTCCTGTCAGCCCTTTTGAATCTAAACATCACCTAAACAGAACCTTTCCAGCAATGTGGAGTAGCCTAAAAGGTCTCAACACGTAGCACAATGTGCCACAATCAAAATATTTCATAGGGACTCCAGCAAACTGCAGTGAGAGCCATTGTGTTTTGTGTTTCCTCATGTTCTCCTTATCTTATTTTGTAAGAGGATCCGTAACGATTTAGTGTGACAAATGCGCAAATATAGAGGAAATCAGGTGGGGGAAATACTGTTTTCATGGTAACGTAAACGCGGCAGTCTGTAAATGAACAGAGATGTGTCTCTGCACTCCTGCACATTAGATTTGAAATGAAACAGTAACTGTGCAGTTAAAGTGTCAGTTTTAATTTGAGGGCATTTGCATATGTATTGGGGGGCCATGTAGGAATTACAGAACAGAGACTCATATATGAGCCACTCAAAAAGCAAGAAAAAAACAAGCAAACAAACAAAATGTGTGTAATTAGCCAGGTTTATTTACAAATTGCACTCTGATTGCAGTCTCTAATATTATTATTTCTACTGAAATGTTTTTTTGGAGAAATATCATGGCTATGTTTGCCCGCCCAACACAAGGCTACTGCCTTATTGTCATACTCGTCACATATTTTTCTCCACTACTTGTGGAGGTCCAGATCCAAAAATATTGCATTTGATCTCCATAAACAGCATCTGAGCATGAATAATCTCCAGTAGAAGTGTAAAGTTTACTTAGGAATACACCTTTGTGGGTATAACAAACATAATTGGAAATACAATCTCTTCTATACTGCGCCCTGTATTGTTCTCTGCACTGTGTACAAATGCATTATGTAATATTTATTTATTCCAAGGTGCTCCAGAAGCTCAAAGTATAATCAGGCCATGGCAGTCATGGCAAACAATTAGGAGAAAGTGCTTAGTTTGCAGATTAACAATCATATACACATACATATTTATGCTGTTTAAATGTAACGTGAAAATAATAAAAACACAGTTTCGACAAGGAGCAAACTTAAAAATGCCTTCTGCAAATTTTAGTACACAGTTTCTATTTATTTTCTGAGCTGAACATATTGGAAAAAATAGCTTTTGAAAAAATTGCTTTTGCACAGCCCACATTTTATTTTTCCCAGTTTGTTAAATTCATCAAGTAAACAGTAATTATGCATTAAAATGTGCAGAAGTGTGTTCTCTGTAGAGGATGTGTTCACTTATTTTCACTCAAAAAATCAACAAAACCTTTCATTTGACCACAGGTGCCCAAACTTCTTCATACAACAGTATAGTCTTGGTCCATTTAATATTTAATATATAAAGAATTTTTTTCATATAAACAAAAAAAGATTGTTGCTCTGATAAAACACATCGGTAATCAGCGTTTGCATACTGATGTGAAAGGCATTCTGAATGTGTGCACACTTGCTCAATCAGCATGGAGCTTCTTTTATACAGTGATAGAAAACACGGTAGCACAGAAAGCTCCAATTCCACATGCTGATCCATTTTACTGAGCAATGTGGACATGCTGTTATTCACACTACTTTTAATAATTTTTTAAGGTAACCCAAAAAGACAGTGTAGATATAGAGTTCAGCCCTTTTTCAGGATTTGACTAGATGCATTTTGGACTTCTGTAATAGATTTTGTTCGGTCTGCATTCACTTGGGTAATTGCTTTGTAAATGCCTAATTCTCCAGCAGTGCCAAACTGTTGATTTAAAAACCCAGGATGATTGACTCAAAACAGTTTGTTTTTTGTTGGTCTTGTGGGATTTTGTTTGTTGGCCATGCATGATGAACACGCTCTATAGAAGCAGCTCTGTTTGCCTCTGCAGAACAATAAACCCCTCTGTTTCTTTACGCGGGATGTTTGCTTGACTGACAAAACTGATAACAAAAAGCAGAGCTCTGGTTTCACTCTCTGTCTCTTTCAGCAGCAGCCCTGAAGCTCCAGTGCCCGTTTTCGTAGCCAGCCCACCTATAGTGTTGTTTACTGAATACCAAGCAGGACAAGTCTATGAGGTAGATGACTTCAGTTATGATTCATTTACAGTTCGCAATTATAGTTAAGCATAACCCTCAGAAGCCTAGTGTTATTTTTGTTGTTGCTTTGGATGTACATTACATAATTATTCAAATGTAATTACATAATGACTTAATTAAGTGTAGTAAATTACATAATCAGTTACATTTATGTTCAACTTCATACCTTCTGTATTGACAGGTTTCAGTGTCTACTTCTGACCTTTTTTCCTTTTTTTAGTGTTAAACAAAGACACATCAGTGTTTGCACTTACAACTTTTCTGTTTCAATGTCAAATACTGACAACAACAAGGCAAAAAAATGTAAAGGGCATTTTTTTCTTTCTGCAAATCAAGGCAATAATGTTACATCAAACACAGATCATAATAAAATATCTCCTCCTGTACTTACAAACACAAATGTGATTTGGACTGCAAGTTAGAAATGGACAGAAATCCACTAATTTTAATGACCTACAAGTAAGACATAATTAATATACAATTACAGCATGCTTTTGTTATAGCCAACACTAACTGTAACTAATGCTGCATTCACATGTCACTGTCAAGAGTTTGATATATAACCAGATAGATATATATATATATATATACACACACACACACACACATATATAAATATAAATATATATATATATATATATATATATATATATATATATATATATATATATGTGTGTTAGCCCAGAGAAGT
>JAILXH010200966.1:19598-30794 GCA_023558415.1 Piaractus mesopotamicus | reverse complement strand
ATATATATATATATATATAGATATATATATAGATACATGTATTTGTTGTTTTTGTTCGGAAAAAAAGCACTGTCTGACATTCGTATGCATTCTGGAACCAGTAATCTTTAGACATAAAATTTCCTATTTAAAAGCAAATTTGCCAGACAGACTCTAATATCATCTTGAAGATCACATCATCCTCTGTAGCTTTGGTAGGTAGAGATATTTGTCGCTCAAGCTTAGTTAAGTATACACCCTCTTTTAATTATTCCTTTGTCTGCCTCCAAATTTGCTTCGAGTTTTGAGTTGCTGCTGCTGTGCCATCTGTTTGACAAATTTGGACAAATTGGAGGAGAGAGACAGAGATGAGGGAACAGGTAGCGTCACAAGACATCAAACTTTTCACTGCCTTTTTAAAGTCACTCAAAGCAATTTCAGGCAAAGCAGGGTCCCTCTCTCTCAGCCTATTCCAATTTTTATTTATTCTTTCTTTTTTCCCATTTACCTGAGAGATTACTTGACTTGAATTTTCCATCTTCTTTTAAAAAAGACATTAGGCATGAGTCCCGCCACGTGCTGCTTGTTATTATTGCCAGCAACACAATTTAAAACATTGTGTGCGAAAAAAAGAAAAGAAAAACAGTCAAAAAATGGCACTCTTTGAACATCTAAGGGGGTGTTTGATTCTGAGCGTAATGCGTTTGATGGGGCCACTTTCTTGTGCAAGTCGGGCAACAATATGTGAGCTTGTCTGAGTGCACGCATGCATTTGTCTGTGTGTGTATTGTGTTAGAATTTCTGGTTATTACTGACACTAAAAAAGTGTGGTGTAATTTCACATTAAATATTTTTCACTCGTAGCTTTTTGAAACAAGCAGAGAAAGTCTGTCAAAAACGCACATTCTAAACTTTCAGTCTATACCACATTCGTGTTTGTAAGTAAACGAGGACATATGTACAGTACCGTGCAAATGTCAAAGACGTTTATTTATTTTCATTAAAAATGTTAAAAAAGTATGTTATTCATTTTTCAGTGCCAGGAAAAGAAAAAGAAACAGCAAACATATTCAACACCAACTGATTATAATATCAGCTGTTTCTGTACTTAGTGTGTCCACCCAAAGCTTCCATTATTTTCAGGAGACTTTGTCTTTTAAAGAAATCTGCAGGGCTGTTTTGTCAAACCTTCAAAGTTCAGTCTTAGTTCTCTCTCAAAGATATCTTTTTTGAACTGCAGGTTTGGAAACGTCTGGATTTTTTCTTACATCTGATCTCCTCAGAAATATCTCTTTCAGCTATTTTAGATTAGTTACCCAGTTACTTGTTAGTAATTTACTCATTACATGTTTCTTTTTAAAATTAGAAGAGTTAAAGTGACAGTTGGGTGCACAAACGTAAAGAGTGGACAAAGTAAATACTAATGGATTTGATAGTATACCTATGCTATATTATTTTTAATGTAAGTGTAATTAAATTATGCTAAGCTGTACTTAAATATGTACAATATTACATTTGAATAGTGTAGTGACGATAATAAATCTGTACATTTAAAACCCCCTAAAGAGTTATTCACATGTAAAGCACAAGTCAAGGCTCTGTTCGATAAATTCCTGCTTGAGGTCAGTGCAGGTGACAAACACAATTCATCTCACACCCAGCAAAATCTTCAAATGTTGATTTTTCAATAAAGGGATGCCTACTGCCCTCACCGCAATGACTGCTTTATAAAACTGAATTGACCCTCAGCTCAGTCCAGTGCATTATGAGAATATAATGACTGGAATAGGCTTAATTAAATAGAGGGAGATGAAAACGATGATTGCACTCAATCTCCGTGAGAAGTGTAAAATGAAAATCTCTAAAGAAGGGATCAGCACGGAGGGGAGCATGAAGAAGAAAGCCCAGGGCACGGCTCATGTGTGAACATACAGCAGTCAGCATGAAACATGACCCTTAGCGAATAATCCGCTAAGCAAATACAAAAAATATCCTACTACTTACCGCATACCAGCCTATATGTTTGTTTTCCTGTGAAAGTCATTCTGCTCTCCTTTTGTTCTATCAAAAAGTGTGCCACGACTTCACATCCTTCACTGGAGGTTATTAGACAGGCTGACGGGCTTCATTAAAACATTTCAATTGAGTTATCGACATGCTGAGAGACGGATCATTACCTGTGTAGCGCACTCTGTTTTCCGAATTTCATGCTCAGGTGACCAGGGACCCACCAATGAGCGCTGCACATTGATTGAAATGCCGAGCTCCTACACCATCTACACTTCCCCTAGCGTGCTGTTTGGGGTAGTGGCTCTTAACTGGACTTGCCTCAGGACCCACATTTGTCTTTGCTAGCCTGCCTCTTATACCTCACCAAACAAAACCGATTGTGGTTTCTTGCCCTAACTACTGTCATCAATGTAAGTAAAACCATAGTTTTGACAAAAAGCAAATGTGCACAGTTTTCCCCTGGCCACAAATGTAGTTTGGTAAGACATATTTGGTGTCCAAAGTTCTCCAGTTTTGCACTGAAGCCATGAGGCTATTGTAGCTAACAGTAAGAGGGTCCTCCCTGTCCTTCCAGGGCCCTGTGTTCCCTGTTTCTCAATGAAATGTTTAGGAAACAGCTCTATGTGATGCAGGCTATGAGGTAACATAGCTTTGTAATCAGCCCTATATTCCCAGTCAGTCCAACATTCCCAGGGGCCTAAATTCCCTCAGGCAAACATGTTCCAAATTGACTGGGCTTAATGTAGTAAAGTATTCCATCTGGTAAACATTTTTGCTGATGTAAGTTAGCTAAGGGCTACACGACTTGCAACAACAAAAAAGAAGGGCTTTGTGCCACACTTAACCCACACAAAGTAATTATTCAAAAATTATATGTATTCTACACTCTGACATCTGAACACTCTGAACAATCAGCTTCTTATAGCTTTCTTTATGACCTTTGCTAACCCCAAGACTCTAATCATGACCTTAGAAACCCCATTATAGTTTTATAGCTTTAGTGTATTACATTGGGGATGATCTATCATACAAAGAGCTGAGGGAATACTGGTAAGGGAATACAGGGCCTTGGGAATATAGTTTTGCTCACACAGTAGCTAAGTTTATAGCAACTGGCATAAGCAAATTGCAGGCTTAAATCATTATATACTTACTTTGAACTGTGTCAAATTGTAACGGAAATCGCAGATAGACCTGCTTGTGTGGTTTCTGACAGTGTAAAGTTAAGGTTCTAAAATGGCTGCTGTTTTTAGCAATGCTACGTTTATCATACCCTTTGAGAAACCGCCTAAGCAAGTCTATTTGAGATCACTTAAGAATTCGATGTGGTTTAAGGTAAGTATATGATTTAGACACAGCAATAATTGTTGAGGCATAAGCTTTAGTTGCTTGCTAGTGTTTTTGATTTGAGGTCATGCTGAGAAAAGCAGTACCAAACTGCTGTGTGTATGTATTTTTATCAGGCTGATTTCATTTTCACTGTTGGTCTGTGTGTTACTGATTAGCGTCAGGCTACCAGTGACAGGTCTCAGATGTGGATTGTTTCGGACCCAGATCCACTGGTTTGTGGTCATTCTGTTCCCTGCTTCGGTAATGTAGGCAGCTGGTGTCCACTCTCCTGGTGAGCCGGGGCTCCAGTTCAAAGCTGGTGATGAATTTAGCTTCCTGGTAAGCCATAATTCATCATTACTGTCTCTCCTGCCCTGTCAGGCTCTTCAGTCTCTTTAATTGGTTGGGGTACTGTATGCGTGCGCTTGGGTGGTTGATAATTATTGTTGGTTCGGAGCGTTCGCCCTTGTCTATCAGAGGCCTGTCATCTTGCCTCCCCTGCGAGAACATTCTAGAATAATGTTTCCTCTGGCTGTGATTATGACTGATGCTGACCACGCAAACTCTTCGAGCCCCTAATGCCAGTAGGGCCGTTTTATTAGCCGTTGCATCACCTCCACTTCACTAACATTACTACAAGACACTACAAGAACAACAGTTTGTGGTTTTGTCAGTCTGCGCTGGTATCTAATAATCCACTGACTAAAAGTGTGTGCATGTATCTTGGGTGTTTTAGCCCTCAAGGGAAGGCCGCCTTTGCTAACCTAAAATGCCTGGCTAGTGTTATTTTCTCCTAGCTCATAGCTTCTACAGAATGTCCCCAGTGCCCATTTAGCAGTGTTTGGGCTATACTCTGCCAGTTTGGGCCAAAAGCGCATCCGTAAACAAATCTATTATGACCCACAGCTCGCCCCGTAAAGCTTATATAGTTGATGACAGCTCATAACGGAGACTGTTTTATAGGAGGACAGCTGGTCTTGGGTCTATGTACTGACGCCTGTTATGTTGTTCCCTGTCTCTCTCTCGTCCTTTGCAGCTGAGGAAGGCCGTGATGGACCACATTTCCGACTCCTTCCTAGAGACCAATGTGCCCCTGCTGGTGCTTATTGAAGCAGCCAAGAGTGGCAATGAGAAGGAGGTGAAGGAGTACGCGCAGGTCTTCCGTGAGCATGCTAACAAGCTAGTTGAGGTAAGTCTTTGATTTATTCCCCAGCACAAGAAACACCTTCCAGCGTCCATCCACCAAGTTCAAGTACTTCCAGTTGTGGCATGCAGTACAATCAAGGGTTATGTTTTAATTTGGAAGGTTGTAGAACTCCTGAATTAGCTTACACAGCTAATGTATCTAGCTAGGCTATAGAAAAGCCTCAAGTTGGCATACAAAATGCACATACTTTTTTCTTGAGGACCGTTTTGAGAACCGCTGGTGTGAGGAATCAGATCAGGTCAGGGCCGCTACTGCTCCACACTTTGGACTATGAATAAGGCATCCTCTGCCAAAGCTGTGATTTGCCCTTTTTCTTGTGAAAGATGATTGGTCCCTATTTTTTCTGTGATGCAGCAATAGCGACTTCAGCCAATATGACTAAGGTAAAACCAGAAAAGTCTGGACACGGTAGGTGTACTACATTTCCCACATTCCTAGTTACCTAACGAGTGCTAGAACACTTTTCCGGATCGCTCCGGCTCCATTTAACCCCTGAGCGTGACTCAGTAGTGCTTGTTTCAGTAATGACAAATTTGCATTCAGACTCGTAGCAGGGGATCACATAAGGAAATGTCTCAGGCGGTTCATGACACCCCTTCTTCCGTGACCTCCAAGTTACCTCCTGGATCTGTTCTTCAAGAGATACGGCGGTCGGCTAAGCAGCTTAAGGAGAGACGCGATGCTTATCTACAACTTGTGCGGCTGATATGTCAACCATGTTAAAGGCTCAGCGATAATGTATACCCTACTGAGACATGCTTACACATCGACCGCCGCTTTTATTCCATGTAGCAAAGCGCCGTTGGATAAATATATGTATTCCTGCTCTCAGCTACTCTATCACTCAATCTCCCTCCATCTGAGACACAAATACACATACACGTACATACTCACCAAGTCTAGAGGACAGAAGCTGAGCTTCTAGACTTCATCAAATAAAAAGTTCCTCCAGCAATATGATCTCAGAATAGAAAGGCATGCGGGCAGCTGGCTGCTGGCTCCCCCACTGCTTGATTGCAGAGGGATCGATATGAGCCACTGTTCCAGACTGGGGTCAAGGAGCTCCATGAGACTGAAGCTGCTGGCTCTGCTGGAGCCTGTGATGCAATGTCTGTAATGTGACTTCACCTGCACTACATAAACACATTACAAATACTCTTTATGATGCTCATTATAGTACTCTTTATAATAATCTTTTAGATACTCATTATAATACCCACTGTAATACTCTTATGTATAACAGTACTCTTTAATTCTGTATAATACTCTTAGAGTTCTCATTATATTACTATTTGGCATACTCTATATAATACTTATTAATTATATAGTGGATTACTGCTGTTACTACACATTACTACTCACTCACTATTACTAACCCACTATCTATTTGTACCCCTCTCCAGCTTTCTTTCTTCTTCTTTCTTTCTTTCTTTCTTTCTTTCTTTCCATTTTTCTCTTTGTGTTTTTCTTTCTTGTCTCTTTTTTTCTCTCTCTCTCTCTCTTTCTCTCTCTCTCTATCTGTGGTATGACTATGAACAAGAGATCCAGGACATTATTTACACATCAGTGTTGTGCAGGAGTATATTCTGTGATTTACATATACAGAGGAACATTCAGCCCACGCAAATGAACATGAACATTTTGTTGGTCTGATCATGCCAGAGTCTCTCACGGGTTACTGAGGCTGTCTGCATGTCTTTTTTTTTAGGACTTATTCTATTTCCTCACCTGTTCTGTGTGTTTGCAGTCGTTTCTGTGTTCTGCATCTCGTCCTCCTCCAGGACACACTCTCTTTCTTTATCTCCATAGCTCTGTGTTCCCTGCTCCTATAATGCCTTAATGGCTGCTGCTGTCTGTGTAAGAGCTTGTTAAATTATTTGCAGTGCCGTGGCACTGTGAGGATGAAGGCTATTAGGGTAAGGCTAGTGACACACACACACACACACACACACACTAGGGCTGTTCACAGCAGACTGTCAGTGGGGAACTGGCTTACCCTCTAAGCTCTGTTGTTGCTTAAAGCTTTGAGACCTCTGAACTTTTATGTCTCACACTAATTGAACCACTGCTTTGGTAGCTATACACTGACAAATGTGTCAAGACACATTAATTCATACCATTACTCAACTTGTACTAATTTTTTTTAAAGTTAATGTGTCATTTTTAGATTTTGATTTTTTTTAGATTTATGAAGTTAATTTGGCAATACATTCAATTTACATTACATAATTTTTGAAGTATATTAGTCTCATTCTACCGTTGTGCTGGCAGATGGCTAAGCCATGTTAATACGCAATTCAAGTGTAAAACGCTGTTTGTTTTATTGAATGACATCAGTCAGTATGTAACACCACTCACAAAATTACTAAAATCTGGGCTTTTCAAAAATATTGTCCACTGCCATTTACATTTCGAAGTCAAGTTGTATGTGCATTTCATGGTGTTATTTTATTTCCATTTTTAAAATCACTTAACATATCATGATCAACAGCACTAACACAATCTTGTGACAGTCAGAGACACATGAATCTCTCAGTATTGTGACAAATTTATCAGAAATATTTTACTAACTGTGGTTTTCTCAGAGTTAATCTTTCTTGTTTTGAGTTATACATACAAGAAGTGGTTCAAAAAGATCTTCCTGCTTTTAAATAAAGTCTGTAAAATTAATGACAGAAAATCTTGAGACAAAATTTATTATCGGAATAAAACTATATTTATACGTCTTACATGGGACAGATACAGTATTTTAATGCATTTTTACAAATTAAACTGAAAATCAAGCAAAATTGTTGTTTCACGTTAAAATAATCTGTGCCTGTAAAGTCACTGCTGTGATGTGCTGTTTTTCATGAACAACATGTCTAGGAAACAGAAAAATAAAAATTCAAGAAGAATTATCATAGTTTTTTAATGGTTAATTTAGGGATAGAACAGATAATACACAGAAATCTGCACTGTGGTTTATTCTTATTTTGAACTGATTTTCCTGGGCTCAGATTTGTGGGACTCAATTTGAGTTGGGGGAGTTTAAAATCTGCACTTCCAACAGAATGTCTCCAGTTGTTTTAGTGAGCTATAATCAAATATCAAATGACATGTTTTTATCATTCCAGCAATAACAGTGGCTTTCAAGAGGTAAAAGCTGTTTGGGCTGAGTTGTGCTAAGTTTTGGCAAGGGCAGGAGGAGTAGGGACACTTGGTCCTTCCGGAGAGCTACCAAAAGTAGGTTTGGCTCTGAAAGCCCCAGTTTTAGTGTCTTAAGTGGGACATTGTGATCTCTTGAGGATGGGGGGTCACAGGCGCAATAGTTTTTGACTGAAATGCAGCATGGTGTCAGTCCTAATACTGCCATATCCTGACATGCTTAGTTTTTAAACTCTGCTCAGGCTGTAAAATAAGGCCAGCCTACTGGGAACTCTTTTTTTTTATTTACTGTTTTTTTTGTTGTTGTTGTTGTTGTTTTTTAATCGGATTAATATGGATCATACTGTACTATATATCATTGTTTTATGTTGTAAATGCACCAGATTTAGCCAAATGGCTATTTTTTTATTAGATTGTATGAGACGTAGCTCATTGAAACAGAGAAAGTATGTCAGAAGAGAGGATTCTTAACTTTTAACCCGCACCGCATTAGTAGAAGAGGAAATTATCATTATAAAAAAAAGACTACAATATGATAATATCCCTGTTTTACAGAAAGAAATATTTTTACTATTGCTTAATATTGGGGAGAACAAAGCTAATTAAATTAGGACCACCAGCTTTAATGCGGTAAATGAATGAAACCTTTCATTTCTAACCATACGCATGTAACTTTCCCTGTCATTTTTGCTACAGTCATGCTGCAATGCTTTTCTCGCACTGGTGTCACGTTCAGTACAACTTCAAATAACAAGCCTCTCATTACGGAACTTTGGCTAGCAAGTTTTGTTAGTTACACATCACATTCCTTTAAAGTTGCCAAAGTTTCACCTGGATTAGTCGTTACGCTAGCTAGCTTATGTGCTGTATTAACTACACACTAACCAACCGTTTCCAGTTGTTTTGCTTCTTTCCTTTAAACACCACAGTTACTGCGTGTTGCACTTCAGAAGATCTTTCTATAAATAAAGTCTCGTTATTTGAAGCCTGGTTAACACTGACAGGTTTTTAGTAGGGGTTTACTCTTTGTACAGTGCTACACCTGCAGCTAAAAATAAGGCCAACTTATCTGCTCAAGACTCAAGACGTGAGACCTGAGACTTGAACTTGCACACCAGTGAAGAATCCAAACCCTCTTGATTCCAAACCAGGGGACTCGATCTGTTGTCTGGACAAGTGAAGTTTATTCGTTGCGCGCAGGTTCCAGACACCCAGCCAGCCCGTAAGATCATGGACTGACACAGGTTTATAGCTGGACTGATACCAAGATTAGACCCAGCTTATACAGGACGAGTAACAGGTGTGACAAACATGACCATATAAGGAGAAACACAAAATAGGCAACCTAAAATACAACTTCAGCACATTCACACACAACACAGCACATTTCACAACAATAACTTCCTTCACCAGAGACTCAAGACTGGACTCTGACTCACATGAACTGAACTGTGAAAATCTCTGCTGAAGCCTGTTGATGCAGAATATATCAAATGTAATGCATTGCACACATCACTATGTAATTAAATATCTTAATCACATTGGAATATAACAGGAAATCAGAGCCAACAAGATTAAAAAATAAGAGTAAAAATCTCTTAAAATACAGTGAAGCGCAGAGCTGTAATAGTCGAAAGTAAGCCTGATCAGTGGTGTGAAAAAAGGAGGAGGTAGTTAAACAGCAGGCTGATTGCTGTGTGCAATGTTGTTTTTTTGTCACTGAGCTTGTTTTGGTGGTGAATAGGCTTTGTCTGTCTTTTCATCAGCATGTGCAGGAGTGTGTGAGCTCTTCCTAGTCTCATCTCTCTCCATCTCCTCCTGATCAGGCTGAGGATCATGCTAATTAACAGATGCGTGCACTTATTGGCAGAGAAAGAGAGAGACAGACAGAGTGCCCAGCAGCCAGAGTGAGCAGACCTTGTGTGTGAGTTTGGGGAAATATTTATGATGCAGATTATGCGACCTTAATTAGCCAAGATTGCGCTGGGGGTTGGAGATGTGTTAATAAAATGAAGGGGGTTTGCGGGGTGAGGGGCTCATCTCTCTCTCTTCCTCTCTCTCCCCTTCTTTCACCTGTGACATCACATTATGGGGACCTTATTTATTTATTTATTTATCTGTCATTTTAAAATCTTATGTAACTCTTTCAGTGGAATTTGCCATTTTGAGCAGTTTTACTACCGGGGCAAAAACATTTTGCGAGCTAAACTTTGCGTCAAATTCAACTACAGTGAACTTTGACCTGTGAATTTGCGTCCTTGGCCAGTAATGCAGCTGGGTTGAGCTGAAGTTGCATCCTTTATTGTAGCAGCACTGAAAACTCCTAACATTCCTACTGGCTATACATAAACACATAAAAGAGAGAGAAGACTATAATAGATGGTATAACTATGTTTTGTGATTTGACTGTTAATGGTAGGTCACTTAGCTAGCTTGTTAACTCCAGTGTTATCTCCTTTATTAAAGACAGCTTAGCACACCAGTCATGCCACTGTTGCTAACTACACATTTAATCTTTTTTTTTTTTCTTTTTTTTTTTACTACAACACAGTAATGCAGCACTATGTTCTTTAAAGTTTATAATTAGCTGGTATATTTATGTTGACTTTTATGTTTTTAATGTTTATGGTTAGCAGGTTAGCTAATTTGCTAACTGCACCTAACTGGAAATGTCTAGTGTGACTGCAGCTTTAGGGTTAGGTTCTGCACTGAGATTAAGAGTAAGTTGAGTTAGGTTTAGGGTAGTATAAGTTGAGTGAGGTTAATGAGTTTTGTTTTTTTTTTGAGGCTTTGGTTTATGTATAATGCTGGAATTAAGGTTAGAGGTAGGATTCATTTAGAACCGGGGTTGGGTTAACATTAGTTTTTGGGTTTCATTTTAGGATTAGAATAACTATTACATTTACAGTAATTGAAAAGTTGAATTTAGGTGTATTTAAACTACATGTATTTAAATGTAAATTAAAGACAAGATGTAATCTATACATCTGCACTGGACCATCAATAACACAGGAGAGCATGTGGACCTGAAAAAGATATTTGTTGCTCATCACACTTTGCCTTTTACTTCCATAGCTACTGAAACACGCAGAGAGTGTCCTCCAAACCACTGGCTGTTTAAATTTCATCCCACTCATGTCCTTGTGTGCATTAGAATCCTAAGCTACCAGACCAGCTGATTGCTGCTATCTTTTTTTCTTTTCCCACTGTTCTCGGATCAGCTCTTCTGCCCTGACTCCCACCCTCAAGCACCACGAAGGAAACCACAGAGCTGACCACAGATCAAAAGTGAAGGGCAGCTTCTCGCTCATTAAACTTGAGCGGTGGATAATGATGAGAGCCTCTTTCTGACCTGCCCGTGCTCTCCTGAGGCCACACTCTCTTCAAAGTGTTTGGTGCCCATGACGGCCCACTGCGTCTCAGCCTTTCTTAATTGACGCTCTCCCCTATTTATCTTTTGCTCATTAACACCATTCCACCGTCTGGTAATTGCATTACCACTGACCAAAACCTTGACATGCTTT
>JAILXH010200843.1:12474-24056 GCA_023558415.1 Piaractus mesopotamicus | reverse complement strand
TTTAAAATGCATGCCACACGACAAAACCCAAGCGAATTATTAGATACTTTACACATACAAAACTAATAATAATAATCTAATTTCCTTTTCGCATATCTAATTTAGCATCACTTGTACATTAATTGAAAGCACAATTCCACTATGTAATATGACAACCTGCTCCATCATCAAACATACGCTATGCCAAACAAAACACTGTTTATTTAGGATTTTAGTCATGAGGATCGTCATTATACTTTTATTTTTATAGTAAATTTGTAGCAAGCTAGCCAGCTCTGTCACCTCAGGCTATCACATTAAATTGTTAGCCTAACTAGCAATTACTAGGTTAAGATTTTGATGGCAAAATAATTAGCCGTGAGACAATAGCATGTAGAGTGTAGGTATTGGGGACGTAGTGATCTAACGAGAGCCTTAATAAGCAGCCTCCTATGGTTCCATTTGGACTAAAATAATGCCTATGTAAGCCCTGAGGAAAAAGGCATTGAAATAAACCAAATATTTTTGACTTCACAATTTATGTATGGTTGTCTACTGGGATGCCCATTTAGACAGAACTACAGACTGCAAGTTGTTCTGTGTCTTACAGTCATGCATTTCTTGGGAGGCGAGTGCTTCTTCTTGGGTGTGCTGAGTGCTATTGCTGCCGACTCTGCCGCTCGGCGTTTGGAGCCCGAGCGAGAAGCCCTGAAAGAGACACTTTGATTAAACTCTAAAATGGACCAGTCAAGAGAGCAATACAATAACAAATGCTACAATTAGGTTAAAAGAACAGTTTCAAAAGTCAACTCACCGTACATCATCCTGAGACTTTTTCCCACTGTCATCTACAGACACAAAAGGAACACATCATTAAGATAAGCCACTTTCAGATATTCTGGGAAAGATGAAATTTCCCATTAACAAAGCCATAAGATAAACCATTGTCTACTGATCCTCAGTACTTGTCCCTACTCCAGAGGGGACATACGGAATGTGCTTTCGATCTGGGCTACAGTGCTTTGGCATGTTTGCTTCCAAAGAATCATGACCAAACAACGTGAAAACTTTGCCATGTCACAAGTAAAAAATGCAATGTAGTGTGATAATGAAAAACAGGACCGCTTTTAGTCTTTGCTGCTGTGCCTGAGCTTAACAGGTATTAAAACATGTATGAACCACGATCAAGCAATTCTGAATTCCTTTTGCCCCAGTTCCTTATATATTAGGCACCTACTGATGAAAAATATTCTGGATCGGATGTTAGTTAGTCAACTTGCATTACGACACGTTAACATGGTTTCAGGTCCTATTGGTACAATACTTGTTATCGTTTCACCATCAGCATGAGTTTGTGGTCACAGCAGTTACTTGTCACATCAGTACCTGTTTCCGACAGCCGAGCCATGGACCGCGTGAAACGACAATTTTCCCCGGCAGTAGGAGTTGAGGGCTTCTCCCCATATTGCATTAGTGCTTTGTCTTCTACTGGTTGCTTGGGCTCAGGATCCTGTTTAAGCACAACCACAAGAGAAAATTCTGAATTGTCTACATTTACCAGTTATACAATTCCTAAAAGCTTTCAGTATCTTAGGTGAACTAAGGTAATGTAACTAATATTGCAATCCAGCAACCCTCTGCTGATATCTTACCCCAGGCTGGGTTATCTGTGCTTCAGTGCTGGTTTCAGCGGCTGGTTCTGCTGGCTCTTCCTCAGTAAGCATTCTAGAAGATCAGGAAAATTCATCTCTGATAAATCAGCGCTGCTCACAAATAAAATGTAATCTTTACTTGTAATACCATAATGAAGTAGAGGAAAGATTTACTCACTGTTCAATCCTGTTCTCCATTACCACATCATTCTCCTCTATTTCCACATCCATAGAAACATCCCCTAGAAAAAGAGAAGATATAAAAGAATTTGTAAGAGATGCTCAATAATATCAGAATTATTTAATTCAAAACAAAAACAAAAGCACAAAGTGTGAAGTCTGTGCTTAAATGTGTCTGAATTTTTCATTACACTGCATTACAGAACAGCGTGACATTTCTCTGGAATTCCCACATTGATGAATCCCTAAAACACACCGTCGTAGGAACTGTTGCCGAATGTTGATATCCGATGTGGGATACACAGATGTGGATACCAACATTGGGCCACAATTCCCACATCAGTGTGTTTGAGAGAAAGACCAATGTGGGAATTGTGACCGAATGTTGTTTTTGGTGTATGCCTAGAACACACCAATATGAGAATTGTGGCCACATGCGTGCATAAAAATATCTGATAAACATGCAGCCAGAATTCCCACATTGGTGTAACCCTAAAATACATGCTAGCTGCCAGACATTTCATGGTATTTTAATAGCTTCACAATTTACCTAAGCATCTGCAATGTTCAAGAATTAATAACCATTGTTTACTGCAAGCAGAGGTGAAAACCAGATCTCAGAATTGGTAATCAGCAGATAAAATTACTTTAAAAAATAAATAAAATGTAATAATACTAAAACGATTATTAACAACTAAAATAATTCAAAATAAATGATATCAGCCAGATGTTCAGATTTAACTAATCTGACTGATACTGCAATCTAAAATTTGACGACATATTTATTGTACTGTACTATATAATACTCTCGAAGAGCAGAATGTTTAGGCACCGCTGAGATCCCGTGCTAAAATGACTATGTAATAATTATCTATGATTAAATTGTTCTGTAAAGTATATACATGTATCAGCATTAGCAGGTATGTATGTGAGAAATGCTAGCAATCAACATCGGCACACAAAGCAAATACTGGTGCACTCAATTTGCATTACATATTCTTGATAGAACTCTTTGCAACAAATTATTGCTAAAAACAGTCATATGCAAAAGTATGAACACCCCGTGTAAAATGAAGCTCTTGATTTTCTGAGCAAAATAGTACATTTGCACTGCAACAGTCTGCCCAGTAATACATGACGTGACTTCAGTCTTTGAACAGATTTTGTTCCAATCTCTTTTCTACACAGAGAAAAGAATAGGCTAATCAAAAACTAATCAAAACCAAAATCATAGGATTTCCCATGACACTCATCCCTAACTGCATTATGTATACTATCTTTACTGGACCTTTACGTATTATGCTGATTTCATCACCGTGTGCATTTTTGCGTGTATGGAGTCTCACCACTGACGGAGCTGCTGCATGTGGAGTTGCCCAGTCTGGCTTTCTTCTTCAGGAAGGAGCGTCGAGAGGCACGGCGGACTGCTTCCTGCGTCATGCTGTGTCTGAGGCCCACAAGGGAGTGCCGCAGCACCAGAGAACGGCGGACCGAGGTCCGTGAGGAGGCCTGAGCCCCTGCAGCTGCGATGGTAATTTTATTAGCAGAGCGGCCTGGAGAGGGACCAGACTCCAGCAGTTTATTAGCAGAGAGGCGCTCAGCTGAGGGGATTTTCACCACAGCTTGGGACAGTTGTGTCTGCACCGGTGATGAAGAGCTGCTTGACTCCTTCACTTCCGGAACACTGTCGGGGACATCAGGTGGCTGTGGAGCATCAGCCACTGCTGCCACCTCCACTGCTTCCTCCTCCATCACCTCTGCCTGCTCCTTCGCCTTAGCAGCTCCTTTGTTGCGTGTGCTACGTTTGACAGGCTCGCTGTCTGCTGTCGCAGCTTTATTACGCCTGGTACGGCGAACAGGCTCCTCAGCCACAGTCTCCGGGCTGTTACTGGGGGCATGTGAAACCACCAACTCTGAAATTGAATTTAGGGTATTCTGGACCGAAGAACGACGCAAGTTGCTGCGCTTTCCCTTAGAGAAACTGGACAGAGAGAAAAGTGATGCAATATCACACACATGCTTGCAAAAAATGAATGCTCCAAGAAAGGTCATTAAAATTTGAAGTCATATGAATCACGTAAGAGAACGAACATATTTTGGATGAGAATTTTTGCACAGAACAGCAAACTTTTTGTTCTGCAGCAGGTTAAAGCATAAACATTCAGTTTATCAAAACAAATAAATAAATAAATCAATAAATACCGGCTACCAACCTGCCTCTGATACTGTCACTCAATAACATTAACAACACCTACAAAAACCACTACAGATTTTCTGCTGGATTACTACAAACACACCTCAATTCTTAAAAGAAAAGCACAAATATAATCTAAAAACATTATTCTTCCCAACATGCCACTGACACTACAAACTAAAGATTCTTACCGTCTTTTGGTACGACTTTCATTGAGCTCCACAGAAACCCGTTTCCTGCGGCTTGTCTTCTTCTGTGACGGAGTCTTAGGCATAAGCTCCGGTTCTGTGCTAAAATCACTGTAACACAACCAGGACAATTCTCTAAAAGCCAACAGCAACACAAGTACACACAATAACAATAAACAGATTTATTTACATGGAGTTGAGGTTTCCCCGTTTGATTTAATGCATGTCACATATTACACACCTGGAGAACATGCGCTGAGCCTCCTGCTGAATCTCCTCCAGCCACAACATGTGAACATTTTCAACCTCATCAGTAAAGTCCTGCAGTTTCCCAGTGAACACCTGCGTGAGGGAACGCATGGCCTCCGGCAAGGAACTCATGGCTGCGTCCCTAAAAGCCAAAGTGAAGGTGTGCAGTAGAATGAGATAAAAGATGTACAACATGAAAATACAGAAACAAATACTGGGCCTTAAATAAATAATGCTAGTGATCTTATTCTGGTCAGTGACAGGACAGCATCCATTAGTACTGAATGATGAATGAGACCCAAAATGTAAAGAAAGCTATTCGATGCCTCTGAACCGCTTCGTTCACATGAGTTTTACAGAATTTAGGAAAACTGTATTTCCTTTTGAAAGCAGATTCCACCCATTTAAAAGTCAACATAAAAACAAAACTCTCTGCTCAAAAACCTATGAGCTCTGTAACTGTCAAGGCAATGTCAGCGTGCAAAACGTAACCTACATTACAATTCATGTTTCTTGCTGTGCTCCAGCACGGGAGACAAGCATGTACAGCCAGATTCAGAATATGTCTGGACTTGATTCACGTCAAACAATGCCCAGGCTTTGGTCTTTGGCCAAGAACTGCCACTATGAACCGAACAGCTAGTATCCCATTTCCACACTTATCCAGACCTGCAGTACATCATTTTTGGCAGCTGGCTTGTGTCAATTCAATTTATAAGCAAGTTCGATCCTCAAAGTGATCATGCAACCTACCCAGCTAGTTAACGCCAGATCGGGCCTGTGCAAAACAAATTTTGCGCGGCTAAAAGCAATCCGGCCACTTGCATTAGCCAGCTACGTTAGACCTAGCTCATGTCAACTAACGTATTTACCTTGTTTTCGCAGAGATTTAGCTAGCTAGATAACTAACTCAGCAGAGCTGACGATAACAAAATAAGTTGCCAGCTTCTTGTTCAGTGGTAACCTAGCTAGTTAACGTTAACCTAGCTAACTATCTAAGTTAACACTAAATAACACTTTTCAAATTACGGAAACAAAAACTTTAAGCTGCTAACGTTATATCGTAAATACAGACAATACCCATAAAAACACTGTTCGGATACCACTACAAAGCTTAAAAAAATAAGATTAAAACGCTAAAATAATTGGCCAGACATGAACACATCGCTCGTTAGCTAGAATTTCAACCTCAACCACAACCACTTAGCCAGCAGAAAGCAACGAGCTAGGTTAACTACATTTTAATAACATAAAAAAAATCACTATTTTACCTTTCTGTTTAAAAGTAAGCTTAAAAGATCACTCGGATTCTTCTCCTGTCCTGTTGCTCCTTTTCGATCACCATTCAGGTCCGACTATCTCTACGCTACAAAAACAGCCTGCTCGGTGCGAACTTCGGGCTGCCCGCTCAAAACGGTTTAAGTAGTTTAAATTTCTGAGCGCACCAATCACCGGCTGCGCGCCACGTCATTGGTCGAAATCACTGTCCTTCTAACTCCATCTGTCCAATCAAAACCGTTAAATGACACACTGCCGGAAGATGGGCGGGCCGTATGCGAGAAGTGGGAGAAACCGGTCATTTGTTTGGACTATTTCAACGTCAATCAATATTTAAACCTCCTCAACCCAACGGTCAGCTCCGCCCTCAGGCACTTTTTCCGTAAGGAAACAACAACCATAACACAACATAGTTCCGATATCGCTCGATCGACGGTAGTTAGTTAATATCGCTCGCCAGGGTATTTTGCTGAAGCGGAATGCTTAAAAACAAGCTCTCAAAAGCTATATAGCATCTGCGTCATCAGCTAGCCAGCCGACTAACCAGCAAGCTCCAAAGTGTCACTGAAGGCTTTCCTTTTCTATAGCCCAGAATAAATATTAAATTAATCTAAATATTATCGTCATATTAGAATTAATGGAACATGAAGTAACTGAGAGAGGCAATTTCTGTCAAGTTTCGCTCCAGTCTACCCGCCTCAAAGCAGTGCAGCAGCTCTCGCAGCCACTTGAATGTGATGGTCACTCAGGCGCTGTTGCGTTGCCTTGGTTACCGAGCTAGCCTAGTGTGGGCTCAACGGTTTCCACTGGGTGATAAGCTAGCTAGCTAGCCAAAGAGGGACACACAAAGTTATGCGCCGCTAGTTAGCTGGCTAATCGATACATTTATTATACATAGATTTTATTGCTTCTTGGGTTTTATGACCAAGACTTCACGCGTTGGACCGAAGAGGATCTTTTCAAGCAGCCTGTTGATCAAGGTGAATGAGGAATGTTAACGAAGCGTAGCTCGCTGACTAGCCTGTAGTTTAACTGGCTGGATTAGTGTCAGCTAGCGTTAGCAAACCCAGCAAAGGTAACCTTCATTAGCAAGAAGAACATATTGAAGAAATAGCTGGGGAAGGATATATTGTATGTTTTCTCGACTTGGTTAAGGTGCAGTGCTTGCCTTGCATCTGGCTAGCTAGATTGTTGTCATGATTAGCCGTTGCTATTACTATGTGGTAACTTACCACTTCACTCAGTTAGCTATATTTAACAGTTTTCCTTTAAGATATTGTTCTACATCGAGCTTACAGCTGTTAACAGGACGACTTGCAAATCAGCCACTTGTACTGACACTTTTATTGTTCCCATAGATACTGATTTTCCAGCGTTATGTGTTGGGGCTATTAAATGGCTTAATCCGCTTTGCACGTTTTATTTTTAGGAGATGGGGAAGGTGCGGTGATCCTATGTCGGCACCTGAATCTCAGGTATACTTATCAGGAGGGCAATGCAGGCTTGCTCTTGTCAGCTGCAGTGCGCTATACAATGAAGAAAATCTTCAACTTCACCAAAAAAAAGAAAGGCTCCCCCAGTGCGTCTGACACGGGGAGTGTGCTTTCTGTGGGCTATGACCTGAAGGAGAAAGACTTGGGAAAGGTGCAGAAGGCTGCATTCACAGGCGATGTGGCAAAATTAAGACAGCTTGCGAAAAAGAATGATTTAAATCAGCTTGATAAAGAGAACAGGTGAGTTTGTATAACTTAAATCCCATCATTAGCCATAAGAACTGCTAATTTGTGTACACTGCTATTCAGAATAGACAGCTATTTTCTTGTATAATTTAACATTTTCACTTCTAATCTAATCTGCCCTTATTTTCAGTTGGTTTGTTTTTCTGACATTTGGAGCAAAGACTCCTCCTCCTTCTCCTGTTATTGTTATTATCATTATTATTGTTATTATTATTATTATTGTAGTTATTACATATGCATTTTAGTCTCTGTAGCCCCACTGTATGCTTATATTTAAACTCCAGCTCTGTCAGTTATGGTACTAGTTTTATAGAATGATAAACTCAGGAAACCAACAAAAAAAGAAAGCTATATTTGTTTCCCTCTCATTGGACTTGCAGAACTGCACTACATATAGCCTGTGTTCATGGACATACAGAGGTGGTTCAGTTTTTGGTGGAAAGCAAAGTTAAGCTCAACCTATGTGACAATCAAAACCGCTCCGCCTTAATGAAGGTACGATTTGTTGTCCTGATCCCTAACCTTTTGTATTCCATCTTACTTTTATTAATTAATTTTTTTACTACATGCAACATCCCAAACATGCATAGTTCTTTTCAGGGCTCTAGCTTCCTATTTTTTTTTCTCCAGAAGCGCTAGAAAAATGAGAGTTCATTGTATTTGATAGTGTATGTCTCACTGAACGTGTTTGTTGAGTTATCTGTGGTTCTTGGCAGGCGGTGCAATGCCAGCAGGATCGCTGCGTGTCTGTCCTTCTGGAGCATGAGGCAGATCCAAACCTGGTGGACATCAATGGCAACACAGCATTGCACTTGGCTGCCCGCATCCCCTCCCTTTCCGTGGCCTTGCAGCTCCTGGAACACGAGGCTAACATCAACGCCCAGAACAAGGTGAAGCCTCAACAGGGATCTCACCAGGACTCCAGATTACCTTTATCTTTATCCCAACGCAACAGGTGTCGGATACGTGGTCAGGGATAAGTTTCTGTTAGTGGATCCGAGGAGCTTGGCAGAATGAAATTATATCCCCATGAAGCAACAGTTGATTGATCAGAGGGATGCTTTAGTTCCATTTTAACAACTGCCCAACTGTTGTAATAACATTATAAAAGTGTCTTTTCAAATATACTAGACATCTGTGGGTCAGATAAAGGGACACGAATGTATTTTATTGGCTTAAACCATAGCTGTTCATTGGCTTTATAGGAAGGCAATACTCCCTTAATTCTCTCAGTGGAGGAAAACCATGCAGAGATGGCGGAACTTTTACTCAAGGAGGGGGCAGATGTTAATATCAAGAACCAGGAACAACGGTAAGGGCGATAGTCGCTCGCGTAAAATATTGCCAAAGTATCAGCTGGCACTCCAGATGTGTTAGAATCTATGTGAAATCTTTAACTATATTCAATATTCATATGGAATATGGAAATGTAGAAGTAGTAATATGCATTTTCACTTCTTGTAGTTCTTCATGGTGTCCTTCAAGTGTCCTTTCAAACGCCTGTTGTCCAGATAACATATATTTGCATAGTTGAGAACATTGTTGATTTCTGTTCAGTCATTAAAATGTTTTTTTTCACATCCCTCTTTTTCAATGTTTGCTGCTAAGGCCCCCTCTGATGATAGCTGCTTGCAATGGACAAATCAACATGGTGCGACTGCTCTTGCAGTACAATGCTGACATCACTGTGAAAGACATTAAAGGATGGTCTTCTGATGACTATGCTGTAATGAATGGGCACCATGCGTAAGCACTTCATTTGTTTGCCTGTACAAAGTTTAAATTTGTTCTCATTGTCTGCTGGTTGAGTATAGAGATATCTCTAATTATTCACGTTTTCAGATGTTCACATCTGATCATTGAGCATGGAACAAAGAGGAAATCGTTACAGTCTCCCTCCCATCTTGCCCCGGGTAAAAAGAAGCAGGCTTCTATGCTGGGCAGTCCTGAGGCAGGCTTCTCTCTTGGAGGTCCAGCTCTAGACAAAGATGGTGAGTGCTTGAGTTTTCTGAGCATGTGATTCATCTTCTGTAGTCTATTAGATCTGAGGAAACAGTAACTTTCTTTACAGTTATGTGCCAAAGCTTGATTTTGTAAGTGAAAAATAAGTTAACACGTCCTTTACAAAGATCACATTTTTTTGTACATTTTGCACATTTTAATGCACATTTACTGTTTATTTGTTAAATTGAACATATTATAAAAAAATGTGGCCTGTGCAAAAGTTATGACGTTTTATATGTTATGTTTTATTTTTTCCAATATGTTAAACTCAGCAAATAAACAGAAATTGTGCAGTATTATATTTATTCTACATATAGAACTAAAGTTCTCCATAGAGATCATCTTAAATTATTTTCACTTATAAAATCAATGAAGTACTGTAATTTGGCCAGGCATATCTGAAAACCTTGACATTCATTTTCACTTCTTATGTCATGATGACACATTTGGGAGTGATCATCCAGCATTTCCTAATGCTTCCATTTTTGTGTTCTCATCTGTGCTCAATAATGTTTTTATTATTGTACTGTGCAATGTTCTGTCTGAGGTCTTTTTACTTTCCTCCCATTCATATTGCTTGCATTTTTTGTCAATGGATAGCTGCAGAAGGAACCTCCAAAGAAGCAGGGAAAGGTATTGAAAGTATTATCAAAAGTGTTGAAGTGCCACAGCGGAGGCACAACATTCTTTACCATCTCTTAACCAAGCAGTTAAATGAGAACAAGGTTATACTATTTAATGTAACGGGAATTCTTAAAAATTGTTGATGGTAAACCATGCTGTGTCATATGTGTGTTAGTTTGAAGTAATAGTTTCTTTCTGTTTTGGTTAGTCTGGTCTCTAAACATCTTGTAGAAATGTTTTAGAAATCTTCCTCTTTGAGTTTTATATAAACATTTTTTATATGCTTTGATTCAGTGTAGTTTTATGACTGACGCTTGTTTAGTTAACAAGTGTACAGACTGATAAATATCACCTGAAATTGTCAAAGGGGTGTTTTAGTTTCATGGTGATATTTAATTTTCATATCACAAAATTATGTCCTTGGTTTTGCATTGAGAAATGTGTTATAAGCCTGAAATTTACAGTGTGTATCATTAAAATGCACCTAAATTGCATCCATGTATAACTTCTATTTTTCCAGATACAGAGGACAATTCTCATGCAGACTCCATTAGTAGGTAAGAAAATATACAGAAGTGCCCAGTGTACTGTGATACAGTAATTAACTGCTGTTACGTGTGTGTGTATGAAATTAACTTGATAATAAACTTTAATGTTTAGAGCATCAAGAAGCGGCCCTGCTGATTCCTGGCCCTCTACAGATGAAGATGATGAGTTAGATTTGAGCCCAAAGGTATTTCTTATAGCTATGCAAAGATTCAAATGATGTGGATTTTGCTCAAGAACAAATCTTTGACGTATGCTTTAATACACTTCCACAAGGGTACACTTTTCTTTTGGGTGTAACTAATAGCTGCCTTTGTTGTTGTGGGGAAGTGTGAAACAGTGCTTTACAGTATTTATAATGAAGCATATATTGTGCCCAAAAACATAATCCGTTATTGAAAATTGTGGAGACTGGAGACATGCTTTGCACAGGGTAAAGTACATGCTACAATAAGTTGGCTCATTTGTGGCATATAATAACTGGTTGTATACAGAGACCTATTATATTAACCTGTATAGAGTGTGTCCCTCATGTTCTGCACACTGTTACTATGTTCATAACATCACTGTAAGATAATATCTGTTCTGTATATGCAGAAACCTCAAAAGGTAAACTTAAAGAAGCTCATGAGCGCCTCCAAAAGAGAACAGAAAGAGGGTAAGCATTAAATCAGATGTCCAGAGCAATTTCCTTTTAGCATGTGGCTGTGCTTTAACATGAAACCCCTGTCCTGTAGTCGTTGTGGGTCAGGATCCAAACAAATCCTGGAGTGGAAGTGAGTCAGAGCCCAACAGCGAGGGCAATGCCATAGAACACCGAGCATTCGCCATGGCTCTCCCTGCCAGCAGTACCTCCCCCCAGAACCCTGTAGCTCCCACACCCATCTCCTTTTCCAAACCTCCCCAGATGAACTCCACACCCCTCATCAGCTCCCATAAGGTAACTTGC
>JAILXH010200841.1:0-15004 GCA_023558415.1 Piaractus mesopotamicus | reverse complement strand
AAAAAAAAAAAAAAATGTACAAGACTTAACATATACTTTTTTTCATGTCAGAAAGAACTGTATATCCCACAGAGAACTGTGAATGGATTCTGCCATTACTTTTACTTTTTTCCCCATCATTTTCTCTTTAGTGTTTTATTGTTTTTGGATGTATATTGGTTTTCAATCATTACATATGCTATAGTTTAATCTACATAGTGTTTGTATTTTATCATTCTAGTTTTATTAATCAGTTTATTTTTATATCAGAATCTTACTCTTTACTCACCAAATACAAGGTGTACAAGACATTTCTCTTGGTGCAGTCAATGTACGGGTGAAGGCTATATAAGTAACTTATTGACTGCTTTTTCATTTTGAAAAGTGAAATGAGCACAGAGTTTCTCCACCTCTTTCAGCAGCTGGAACATTATGAGAGCTTTTGCATTCAGCTCAGGTACATAAACAGTGATCTGATCAGACTACAGGTGGTGAAGTATAAGCAGAGATATACTGATTTATGTGAAGTTCATTAGTCATGCTATACAAGGACAATACAAATACTGCCTCACATAAGCAACATGAACCAAAACATATCATCACTCACTTCCTCTGTAATTATGAGAAGACAGACTTTGTTTCACTTGTTTGCTCTTAGCGGAGCAAACACTTTTTGTATGGCTTGGAGCCGTTTGTAGCTCAAGCCTTCAAGTAGTTTTGGGGCAATTACTCTTTGTTTAAATACCCACCTGGGCTGTGTACCATACCGGTCACCCCTTTACAAAGGTGTGACAAAGGGCTGCTATTTGCCGCAGCCTTAAGTAGAGGAGTCCACAGGTGTGTCAGGTTGGGCTTAATCAGCCCGAGGGCTTCTGGGAATTGGAGTTCGCTGAAGTTACAGCACTTCAGGGGGAGTGTCATAACTTCACGACGGCGGCAAGGTGCACTCATCGCCGTCTGCTGGTGGCCGGCAGCAACATTACATTTACTACTCAACCTCAACTTATAGATATTCTACATCATCAAAGACTTTTATTTTGTCAGTTCATTACAGAACACAGCCTGACTCTCTCTCTTTCTCTGTCTGCCTCTACCTGCACAGAAAAGATGTGTAAGTGTGCACTACAGAGTGTACTGTGATCAGTCTCAGCACTCAGAACTTTTTTCCATCATGTTTTACTTTAGTTTTGTTTGTACAGATTATTACTAATGATATATATTGAAGTGTGTTTATTGTGCCATTCAGCTTGTTCAAAATATGCTACTGATAATTATATGTTTTCTAACAGACTCCAGAAAGAGGTCGAGGATGAGGAGGATCAGAACAGTGTCAGAGAGGGGGCGCTGAAGATCACACTGACCGTCCTGAAGAACATGAACCAGACTGACCTCGCTAACACACTACAGAGCAGTAAGACATCAGGGTCATGTGATGACTCATCATATTAATTAACATAAAGAGGTTGTAATAAAATGTAATATTAATAATACTTGTCACAGAACTATTAGATTTATTTTGTTAAGATGCTTTTGTGATGTAACTGTAGTATGTGATAGTGGATTTGTGGCATTGCTGAAACTGAACGTTAATATTCAACATGCATTGTTATTGTTTTTATTAGAAGTGGCTTCTTCTTGTCATCAAAATCTGAAATTGACACTGAAGAACAAGTTTCAGAAAATAATGAAGGAATCTCAAACCTTGGAACCTCAACTCTTCTAAATGAGATCTACACAGAACTCTATGTCACAGAGGGAGGGAGTGGAGAGGTCAATAATGAACATGAGGTCAGACAGATTGAGACAGCATCCAGAAGACCAGCAACACAGGAGAAACCCATCAAATGTAATGACCTCTTTGAAGACAAATCCATCAGAACTGTGCTGACTAAAGGCATTGCTGGAATTGGAAAAACACTCTCTGTGCAGGAGTTCATTCTGGACTGGGCTGAAGGAAAAGCAAATCAGGACATCCTCTTCATATTTCCACTCCCTTTCAGAGAGTTGAATTTGATGAAGAAGAAAAAAATCAGTATGTTGGCTCTTCTTCATCAATTTTTCAGCAACATAAAAGAATTAAAACCAAGAGACTATCATCACTACAAAGTCATGTTCATCTTCGATGGTCTGGATGAGTGTCGTCTTCCTCTAGATTTCCAGAACAATGAAAGCTTATTTGATTTAACACAGTCAGCCTCAGTGGATGTGCTGCTGACAAACCTAATCAAAGGGAATCTGCTTCCCTCGGCTCTCCTCTGGATAACTACTCGACCAGCAGCAGCCAATCAGATCCCTCCTGAGTGTTTCGACCAGGTAACAGAAGTATGAGACCAGAGCCTGGCCAATAAAATCATCTCACATATGAAGTCCTCAAGAAGCCTGTACATCATGTGCCACATCCCAGTCTTATGTTGGATTGCAGCCACTGTTCTAGAGAGAGTGTTGGGTGGAGCAGAGAGTGGAGAGACCCCAAGACTCTGACTCAAATGTTCACACACTTCCTGATCTTTCAGATCAAACACAAGTTCCAAAAGTACCATGAAAATTGTGACATTGATCCTCAGCAGACTAGAGAGATGATTCTGCACTGGGAAAACTGGCTTTCCAACAGCTGGAAAAAGGCAATCTGATCTTCTAAGAGGAAGACCTGAGAGAGTGTGATATTGATATCAGAGAAGTGTCAGTGTACTCAGGAGTTTGCACCCAGATCTTCAGAGAGGAGTTTGGGCTGCACCTAGGGAAGGTGTTCAGCTTTGTGCACCTGAGTGTTCAGGAGTTTCCGGCTGCTTTATTTGCATTTCCCTCTTACATCAGCAGAGATAGAGCAAAACAGCTGACCACTGACCTCTCTGGTATTTTAAAAGAATCCAAAATGTCAGACTTCCTTAAGTCTGCAGTTGACAAGGCCTTACAGAGTGAGAATGGACACCTGGACCTTTTCCTCTGCTTTCTTCTAGGCCTCTCACTGGAGTCCAATCAGACTCTTTTACAAGGCCTGCTCACACAGACAGGAAGCAGCTCTCACAGCAAAGAGGAAACAATTCAGTTCAATCAGTCTGTTCTACTGTCTGAATGAACCTAATGATCATTCTCTGGTGCAGGAAGTCCAAACATACCTGAACAGAGGAGGTTCCAGTGGTCTCTGTGGAGCTAAACTCGCTCCTGCTGAGTGGTCAGTGGTGGCGTTTGTGTTGCTGAATTCAGGAGAGGAACTGGATGAGTTTGACCTGAGGAAATATGATCCATCCGAGAAGTATCTTCTGAGGCTGCTGCCAGTGGTCAAAGCATCCAAAAAAGCTGTGTAAGAATTTTTATTTGTTAATGTTTTACCACATTGTTTTTTAATGTAAATTGGAATCAATGCATTCTACTTTTGTATGTATTTTCATGTTAGTGTGTGACTTATTAAGTCAGAGCCATTTTCTGATCCAATCTGAAGGATCTGTCGTGGTTTCCTGGGCTAGGATCCACACTTTACTGTTTCTGCCTCTTCTCTCTTGTCTCCTTATAATCTTTGCCCGGCCTGCTTAATATGTTTGTAACCACTCCATGGGCACCGACTTGGGTTAAACATTGAGAGAGTATTTTGGCTTATGTCATAATTTAATGAAAGTTGCTTAATTTTGGAGGAGGAACATAAACATATGAGCAGGAATTGTGGCTGAATATAACACAATTATAGTACAATTTTCTTTACATTATATCCCTACAGTGCTCAAGATGAAGGGACCTCCCATTGAACTTGGTGTTGGTAGTTCTAGTTCAGCATTTTCCTGGACCCTGCTTTTGTGGTTGGTGCACTGTTCACTTTTATGCTAATGAGGAGCACAATATTGGGTGCAGCTTTACCTCACTGATGTTTACTAACAGGACTACAAAAGGGATTTTAAGCATTGATGCATTTAGGGATGGATTCAGAGACCATAAAACATTTCTTTAACATTGAAACTGCAGGAATAAAAAGTAAACAACAAATAAAATCATTCAAATTAGAAGCTACATTGCAACCAAGTCTGGTTAGCTTCTGTAACGAAATAACAAAGTGTTTATAAACTAAGATCAACAGAAGAATCAGAAAAAACTAAGATGCTAAAGCTAATTTGATGCAGTCACACTGTCTTGCTCTAGTCTCTTGGAACTTTATGAGCATCGTCAGTAATACCTCACTGGTATACCCTTTTTTTTTTGCTGTGGTAAGTCAATACCAGGCTATACCTGTATGGCAGCATTTTTTTGATAGCTGTAGCCATCCCTTCATATTTAAAATCCCTGACTTCAGTCTATTCCTTGCAGTTTCGCCATCATTTATGTTTTCAGACTGTTAAATGAAATTTCAATATCACAGCTTTTCTCAAGTTTTGCACTAGGAATCGGGGGAGTAAAGCCCCAATGCTCCTCCATTGTTGGAGCTTATCTAACAAGTTGTGATGATTGTTATTGCTAACCTCTTGGTATTTTGTTACCTCTCTATGTAATTATAGTGCCTATCTTAATTTTGTTTCCTGTGTACAATTAAGTTGTGTGAACAGTCCTGCCTTTTAGATTGCTAATTCTTGCATTTTCCCTGTTGTGTTGTTCCTTGTTTCAACTTGTTCTTTAGTTTCACCATATGAAACCAAACATCTAGTCAGTGATTCATTCAGAACTTTTGGTAGTGTCACTATCAACTCAGAATAGTTGGTTTACTTGTAAATATGTGGCTGTTATATACTTCACCTGTGAAATATCTGTGACTTTTCTGTATGAGAAGAAGAGAAGAGAGAGCGAAAGCCATATTTAAACTTTATACTAGCATCATAAGAGTGCTACTGCTGGACAAAATTATCTAGAAGCTGTAAAGGGGCAGTTGTGGGCTGGAGGTTAGGAAACAGCCCTGTCACTGGCAGGTCGCCGATTCGATCCCCTGAGCCGACAGTACATGACTGAAGTGCCCTTGAGCATGGCACCTAACCTGCAACCGCTCCCTGGGCGCCGTGGATAGAGCTGCCCTCCGGACAAGTGTGTTCACTGCCCCCTAGTGTGTGTGTGGGACTCTATATAACTTAAAGCTTTTGTACCATTTTGGAGTGGTGTTTTGAAAGAAAGGTAAGAGGGAATTCTTGGACTCACTCTAATGTAAACTAAAAGAAACATACAGAACAAAAAAGGATATAAATAATAAAATATGATTGCGCTTGATACTTCCATACATGATAATACTGAAAACTCGTTTAGCATATGAAATTGGAGCTTTCTTTGAGCTGTCTTGATTCCTATCACTGTATAAAAAAGAAAAGGTACATGCTGCCTTTAATGTTGGATCCTCTGCAATAGTTTCTGTGCACATACATTAAGAATAAAACTCACATTGCTATATAAATATTTACATTTGATGTGGAATTATCATCACTTAATTATATCACAGGGTTAATTTAATGACATAAGAACAGTTGTCACAGGTGTGTGGGGGGGTCTCTCATTACCTTCAGTTTTAACAAACAATAGCTCTGGGGTTCAAGTAAATTGGCAACAGTAATAGATCTAAAAAAAAATAACAAATTTTATTATCACAATTATGCATAAAAAACATATTAAAACAAAAACTAAATGCAGAATCCAATGCCGTCCACTAGTCCAGCAAAGAAAAACAGAATAAAATTGTCCCAAAGTCCTCTCTGACTGTGGCAGCTTCAGTCAGTCATCTGATTATATTCTGCAATTCTCTAGCTGTGATCCTTGGAAATTCTTTGGCCACTCAAATGTTGCCCAGTAGATTCTTAATATATTCATCTGCTTTCAACTTGTCAATTATTGCCCTGATAGTGGAAATGGGCATTTTAGTAACTGCAGCTATTTTTTTTTTGTAGCCATTTCCTAATTTATGCAGCTCAACAACCTTTTGTCACATATCACTGCTGTATTCTCTGGTGATGGATAATTAAGAGAATCTGACCTGTGTGAAACAGAATCTTTTTACAGCCTATGTTTACCAGCGGTCCATCAATCAAGGCATGTTTGGTGTCCAAAGTTTAATGTATTATATTTTATTGCAAATAAGATATAATACATTCTAAATAACATTAACCGCATCTATCCAAGATTTTTATTTTTTTAATCTACTACACACAAAAGACATTATTAGATTAAAATGACTATTCATTTTATCTATATTATTCAGCTGCTGAATAATATTATTGAGCATTCTGCACACGTCACACCAATAGTCCATCAGCAAAATGATTAAATATTTTTAAATTGTAGTAAAGGAAAAATAACTTTGAATATGAGAAAGAAATATTTGGCTACAACATCTGTGTACTTATATCTAGATGAAAAGAAAATGTAATACATGCAGAGTAACGCCACTCCATTTTTATTCCCCTTATTTAAACTGTACTATGTACTGTATTTACTCTGCCTTTACAGACTAGCTGAATGCAATCTTACCGCAATGTCCTGTGAAAAACTGTCATCAGCTCTACATTTAGTTAATTCCTCCCTGAAAGAGCTGGACCTCAGTAACAATGACCTGCAAGTTTCAGGAGTGGAGCTGCTGTCTGCTGGACTGAAGAGTTCACACTGTAAACTGAAGAGACTCACGTGAGTATTCTGCAAAGTAAATCTTTAAAGATAAACGTTAAGCACTTATATTTAATCTGTTTTTTCAGGAATGAGCATCTATACATTCAAAGTTGTCAGCTTTTGGTGAAATTTGCCATTTTGGATGATAAATACACTACGCTGTGAAAGTGGAACAGGGTAGAAGTTGATTTAAAGTGTTTTGTGAAATTTAAAAGATGTCAAACTGCTTGTTAGCACACAAAGTACATGTTTATCTGTTATCTGACTGTGTAACTCGCAGATCACAGCATGTTAAATACCTCTGCACCTTATTCCACTACCTCATGCTCAGAAATGAGTGCTGTGTCGGTGCTGCACTGTCCTGTCTGTTTACTGTGTCTAATGTCTGTTTAATTTATCATATTTATTGTATTGTTTCTAGCTTAATTTTTTGTTTGCAAACTATGTCTGCACGTTCGCACTTTGTACTTTTTGTTCCTTGTTGCACCACCTTGTTCCTGGAGGAACGTAATTTCGCTCCACTGTGTACTTGTACATAGATGGAATGACAATAAAAGCCTCTTGACTTGACTCTTGACTTGACTTTAGGTTGATCTGACAAAATATTTTGCAGTATCAATAGACTCCACTTATTCAAAGTTCAGCTGCTAAGATTCTTACATACACTAAGCATTCTGCACATCATACCAATAATCCATCAGCAGCATGATGAATGTAATTTTTAAGGAATTGTAATTGTTAAGCAACTTTAAATGACACTGTTGAAGAACAATCAGGGTATTATCATCTGCTGTTTTTATTTCTAAATAAAGAAACACATGGAAAGTAATCAATCCATTCTCTTGATTTAAATGCACCATGTTCTGTATTTACTCTGTCTATGCAGACTTGCTATATGTAATCTCACCACAAAATCCTGTAAAAAACTGTCATCAGCTCTACAAAAAGTAAACTTCTCCCTTAAAGAGCTGGACCTCAGTAACAATGACCTGCAAGACTCAGGAGTGGAGCTGCTGCCTGCTGGACTGAAGAGTTCACACTGTAAACTGGAGATACTCAGGTTAGATTTCTATATTAGGTCTTTAATAATAAATAATAAGCTTAAACTATGTTTTAGGCCAAATGATCACATCAGAACCATCGTAAAACAATGTCTCAGACATCAGGCAGTGAATTCATAACCATTTCATGTAATAACTTTCTGTGAGGGAGCTTTTAGAGGTGGACTTCAGTAAGTTTGTCTAAAATGGAGCATTTCACACTAAACCTAAACCACATGAAGATATTACTTTTCAGTGACAAAATGTTGTTGATGAGAACATGCTATTAATTCCCAGTTGTCTCAGTTTAGCTTACTGCTAACTTTACACAAATAATATATCTTGCCATAACAGACTCATAAATGCCCAAATAAGAGAACAATCTGTATTTTTTTTTGGCGGACAAACCAAGTTAGAAAGAACTAAACTTTCTAAACTAAACTCTCAATAGCAAACACATTACATAGAATAGCTACATTAAGATGGACACCTTTACAAATCTACAAATAATTTACATATTTACAAATAGTATCACGTGGCTATGCATTGTGGGGCATGTTAACTTTTGTTCTAAGAAGCCAACAGTTGATAACTTTCATTGTAAGATCAACTAACCGCTCACCTAGCTGGCTAGCTAACATGGGTTAAAGTTGTACAAAAATAATAAAAAAGCTGCACATATCTATGCCTAACTACCAATTTTG
The DNA here is from genome assembly GCA_023558415.1 of Piaractus mesopotamicus. NCBI lineage: Eukaryota > Metazoa > Chordata > Actinopteri > Characiformes > Serrasalmidae > Piaractus > Piaractus mesopotamicus. The sequence goes on along the minus strand of JAILXH010200841.1, from coordinate 6,720 downwards.
CAGAAGAACATAAGCAAGAGTCTGATAAAAGTTAGCTCTGCTCAGCTTTTTCTTCAGGAAACTTCAGCAAGACAATGACAAACCACATTCTGCACTTATTACAACAGCATGTCTTTATAGTAAAAGAGTCTAGGTGCTAATCTGATCGCCTGCAGTCCAGACCTGTCATCCGCTGAAAACATTTGGCACAGTATGAAATGAAAAACACAACAATGGAGAGTCTGAACTGTTGAGCAGCTGAAATCCTATATTAAGCAAGAATGAGAAAACATTTCACTTTTAAAACTACAGCAGTTGGTCTCCTCAGTTGGCAAATGCTTACAGAGTGTTGTTAAAAGAGGAGGTGATGCAACACAGCGGTGAACATGCAGCATTGCAACTTTTTTGGAACACATTGCTGGCATCAAATTTAAAATGGGCATATAATTTTTTTTAAATATAATTTCTCAGTTTCAACATTTGATGTGTTGTCTTTTTATTATTTTGAATTAAATATAGAGTTTAAATATTTGCACATCATTGCATTCTGTTTTTATTTACATTTTGCACAGCATCACAACGTTTTTGGAAATGGGGTTGTGATATGCAAGTAGGATTTTTGAGGAGGAATTAATTATAACAGCTAAGTTTGTAGAAGTAAGGTAAAAATTCCACCCTCTCTGCAGTGGTTGCAATGTACTCAGTATCTGAATTAGCTTTGTAGGGCACCAGGTTTGTAGAGTTTAACTGTTTTTTTTTTAATTTTATGCTTGATTTGTTAAATTTTTTATTGAAGAAATTCATAAAATCATTGCTGCTCTTGGCTGATGGCATCTGGGGTTCAGTAGCTATTTGGTTGTTAGTCAATGTAGAAATTGTGCTAAATAATAAATTAGGATTAATCTTATTATTTTCAATTAGAGAGATGGGTTGAGCGTCCTGCAGTAATTGCTCTTCTATACTCTATAAGGCTATCCCTCCAGTTGGACTGGAACACTTCTAGTTTAGTCAGGCATCATTTTTGCCCTAATTGTCTGACAGTCTATTTTAACGTTTGAGTATGATTATTGTACCATGGGGCAAGCTTTTTTTGCCTTATTATTTTACTTTTTAATGGAGCCACATTATCTAGAGTAGAATGAAAAGTATCCTCTAAGCAGTCAGTCATCCTATCTAATTTGGTAGGTTCAGATAGACAGCTGATAGATGCTGATAGACAATTAAAATGAATTTCATATGACATTAGGTAATAATCTGAGACAGATTTGCTCTGGAGGAGAATGGCTAAATGATCTATGTTTACACCAAAGGTCAAAATTAAATCAAGAGTGCGTTCACAATAATGACAGAACTATATAACATTTTCAGTTATATAGTTATATATACAGTTATATAGAAACTAACAGCCCTTAGGATAGATACAAATGCCTTGCTTAGTGGATCCTGTGGTTTATCAAAGTGGATATTAAAATCTCCAACAACAATAATTACTTTATTTGAGAACATTATTAAACTTGATAGAAAGTCAGCAAATTCCTGTAAGTACTCAGAGTACCTCCTGTGGTCTGTAGGTTGTAATTAGTGAAAGTGAATTCTTATTTGTCCCAAGATCACTTGTTTTAAGAAAAAGAATATCAGAAGAAGAGAATTTGTAACCTACTTTCTGAGTAATGTCTAAATCATCCGTATAAATAATTGCTATATGTCTGAGTTTGAAACTATGTGCTATGATAAAAAAAAGAGGGGTGGATACTGACCAGGCTTGCCCTCAAAAGTAGATCAAATATCTACAAAGCCCATTTTCTTTTCTGAGCACCACTTGGACATGTAGCTTTAGAAAATGGCCATTCAAAATAAAATAAAATAAAATAATGAGAGCTCTTGAATAAAATTTAGTTCTGAAAACAAAAATGGGCCTGCAACTACCCGGGTAGTGAATGTGTTCGTGCTTATCTGTATCCGGTTAGGATGAACAGTTTACGGTCAAAAGTTCCAAAGTTCTTGTTGCTCAGCTCTAGATCCATATATACGTGGAGAAGCATTCCAGGATCCAGTGGGACTGACTCGCCATCAAAGGTTGAACTGTACAGAAAAACCAATCTGCAATCTTCTCAGAAAACAATATATTTTCACTCAAACATTACTAACTTAGAAGTAAATGAAATTTGCTATAATGAAAACCATGCTATTTTACACTCACCGGAGTCCTTGCAGAAAACTACACAAAATAATAACCATCCACTCTTCTCAAGCATCAAAAACAATAGAAGGCAGCTTAATAAAGCTATATTTAAAGATATCGAACAATATTTCTTCATTTTGCAGTGAATTATTTTCTATTTTTGTCGGATTCTCTCGCAATGCGTTCAGCTCATCTCAGTGCTGGAAAACCGGGCAAAAACTCCAAGAGCACCCTCTACAGGATACTGAGTGAAACAACAGTGCATTGAAAAAAAGTGCTATTGAAGCAGAATAAATGCACTGTTATTGTAAGCATTAAGTGAAATGAAATGAACAATGATGAGTGTATATTCTTTTTTACACACACATCTATATATCTAATTAACAAATTGAATTTAAATTTAAACTTCCTAGTAACCAAAAGATTAAATGGGTTATAGTTTATTTACACATCACTGCTGATTGGGTAACACCTCTGACACGCCCATCAAACAAGAGAAAATATACCTCAAAGCCCGCTGCACACCATTTCAAACCATTGTGACGAAACATGTTGTTCAACCTGGAAACCAAAGCAAAACAGTGTGCAACATTTTACATTTGCATCGTATTTATATGCATAAATATAATTTTTTATAAAAACGTTCCAGTTGGTTAGGTTAACCAATATTTCAGATATTGATAAACAATTTTTCTTTTACAATTGAGCAGATAGAAAAATATTAGTGACCATTTACATTTTTCCACAGTCCACAACCTCAAACTTTTAGAAGTGTTATATATTTTTTTTAACAAAGGATTTTTGTTAAAAATCCTTTGACTGAAAGCATAGCTACTGTTCCCATTAATTACCATTTTGCACAAATTCCTGAAGATGGAGTGATACGGTTGAGCCATACAGTGGCTTTCTTTTCTTTCAGTAGCAGTTTTACATTCCTCTGTCAGCTGCTATGAAATAAATTAACAAAACATTGTGTCTGTGCTTCAAGAATCCATTACGTGAAGCATTTGAAGCCAGTGCACAATAATGACACCTGCTGGTTAAACACATGAACAGCAGCTCTAAATCTACTCTGCCCCGGGGATGTTTTAGAATAAAAGTCCAAATGATCTCTCTAATTCCACCTGCTGGTTTCTGGTTAAAAAGAGAGACGTCAGATATTGACACTTCAGTGCAAAGAATAAAATTATTGTTTTAGTTGTACTGTTTATCCAAAATGTACACATGTTTACTAAAACTCTATTTATTAAAAAAAAAATACACAGTTATAAAGTCTTAATAAAGGCCAGTACTAGTAGTAAAGCACAGAGATGATTTTTTAATTCAATTTAGGACAACAGAAAGGAAAATAACTGTCCTTGCCACAATGAAAATTCACATTCTGACACACTTAGAACGTTATATTACATCACAACATGCACATTAATAAACATATCACATTTTACAGATTGTTAATACATCTATACAAAGATGGAGGAATAAATGAATCCAGAACAAACAAATGAAAATATTGTTCTAAATCTACAGTGAGACACTGATATGTTGAGAAAAAAACTGTTTTTATGGATTGAACTGTAGCTCAATCTTTCATTCTTTTACTGCATCTCTCTTTTCTTCTCCTTTTTCCACCAGCATCTGCCACTTCTCTCTATTTTTTGTACAACCGTCCTTTAAAGGAGAACAAGATTCAAACAGACTGGACAAGGCCTAAAAGAGAGAGAGAAAGAGAGACAGAGAGAGAGAATACAGTGGCAGAGAGAAATATAAAGGTAATGTAAGAGAGAAAGTCATTACTGAAAGATGGTGATAATAAAAGAATAAAAGCTTTTAATGTGTCTTGTGCTGAAAGAGAGTCTCACCCCATACAGCGGTGAGCAGATAGAGTCGATGTACTGAACCTGCAACTCAGCTAAACGAGTGCTGTTCACTCTGTCCATCACAGCCTGACAAAAAAACAGCAACAGACTGAACATTACTTAAGTTAGTTGTGTTTAGTTTCAGATCTTAACCTGTTCATGCTTACGACTGGCTGAACGTTACTGATGTTAATCGTGTTTAGTCTGAGATTGTGAAAAGTTCACAATTACGAGTGGTGGAACGTTACTGAAGTTAGACATGTTTAGTTTCAAATCGTGAACTGTTCATGTTTATGACTGGCTGAACGTTATTAAAGTTAATCGCGTTTAGTCTGAGATTGTAAACAGTTCACACTTTTTACTTGCTGAACATTGCTGCCGTTAGTTGTGTTTAGTCTGAGGTCATGAACAGTTCACACAACTGGCTTAACTTACTGACATTGGCCATGTTTCGTCTGAGATCATTAATAGTGCAAGCTTATGACTGGCTGAATCTTACTCAAGTTAGTCATGTTTAGTTTTAGATCATGAACCGCTTATGCTTATGACCGATTGAACATTACTGAAATTGGTCCTGTTTAGTTTCAGATCGTTAACTGTTCATGCTTACGACTGGCTGAACATAATTTAAGTTAATCGTGTTTAGTCTGACATTGTGAACAGTTCACACCTACGGCTGGCAGAATGTTACTGGAGGTAGTCGTGTTCTGTCTGAGATCAGTTCACGCTTATGACTGACTGAACGTTACAGAAGTTAGATGTGTTTAGTTTCGGATTGTGAACATTTGACACTTACAACTAGCTGAACGGTACTGGAGTTAATAGTGTTTAGTCTAAGATCGTGAAAAGTTCACACTTATGACAAGCTGAACACTAGTTTATGAACATTAGCTGAACATTAGTTCACGCTTATGAGTGGCTGAGCGTTACTGGCATTAGTCGGGTTCAGTCTGAGATCATGAACAGTTCACGTTTACGACCGGATGAACATTACTAAAGTTAGTGGTGTTAAGACTGAGATCATGCACAGTTCAAACTTACGTCTGGCTGAATGCTGAATTCACGTTTCTCTCTGTCTCCTTGTGCAAAGAATTCTTCTGCAACCAGCCTTGCAATCTGTCAACCAATCACAAACATCTGAGTGTAATTGTGTGTGTGTGTGTGTGTGTTTGTGTGAGTTTGTGTGTGTATCTTACTCGTTTTTGTTCTTTCCAGGGTTTGGTGATTGCACACACATCACAGGCCGTCATCAACACCGACCTGTTACACACACACAGCGTTTATTCATTTTTTTTCTGCTGAAAACTGAAAGCTGCTGTAAAACACACATAGCTCTGTTGTTCGGCTGGGACAATAAACAAATTTGACAAATCTGGACAAATTTACTTATAAATATTGCCATTGTTTTATATTAAACACATTATATATTTTATATTTAAGGCACATGTTCAGTACATAATACAGTTTCTAGTTCAACCAGAGGGGGGCGACAAAACCTTGCAGCCTCTTCACAGGGTCTTACATGGAAACGGTGTAAAACAGAGATTTACAGGAAAATAAAAAAAAAATGTTATATTTTGAAAATGTAAATATCAACATTGGCACAACAACATCACTTCAGAGCTGATGGGACTGAATCAGAGCCCCAAACACCACTCAGCACTGCCGTAAAGCCTCATGAAGAGCCTTCATCAGCTCTTTGGATCAGCTCTGTAGATCAGCTGTGAAGAGCCTGAAGAGGCTGAGGAGGGTAGCCCGTTCACATACAACACATTTAACACAACTTAACTAACAAATACACAAGGGACAATAATAAACAGTCCCTTTCTGAATCTCCCACGAGCCTCTGCTTATGGTCCTTCTGCATACATGCTTGCAAGCTCCAGTGACAGCGCAGTCAGTGGCAGAACCCACAATATTATATCACACTTCACTACTCCAAATCATGAGTCTTCCTGTGAGTGTGTTGTTAAGGACGTGGTTGAGAAGGCAGAGATAGCAGAGCGTAATGCTAACTATGCTAACAACTCTAGCCTAGCTTAACATTAGCTAGCTATAGAAACAGTTCAAATCACCTCTTGTAGAATATGACAAATCCTCATCAGCATCCAGTGCTGTAGTGTTAGTTTTAGCTCTTTAACTCATCTGAAGAGGCAGCCGCTGTTTCTCACTCAACACAAAAAGCTACTCATTTCAGCTTTTTTAAATAACAAAACGATTTTAAATATTAGCTTAAAGTTCTATCAGCTAAAATGTAAGCGTACAGTATTGTGCATGTTGTGTTGTTGTTGTTGTTGTTGTTGTTGTTTTCCGCCACTAAACTAACTGTGTGTATCTTACATAAACTCAGATATCAATGCAACATGAAACATTGTCTGTGTGGAAGTGAGATCACACCACACGCGTCACATGGAGCTCACAGTAAGTGTCAAAGTATTAAAACCAGAACTGGAGTTTCAAGTGCCGGACTGAGCACAGATGCTCACACATACAAACAGATATAATACATTCCACTCATTGATTTGATGGCTGTAATCGATAGTGGTGTCGGGCTCGCTCTGTTTACTGTTCACACTGTGTGTGTTTACCTCAGCAGATCTCTGTGCTCCTCGTTCTCCCACCGCAGAGTCTTATTATCAACCAAATGAAAGAACTCAGATCTTCTCCTGAAAATACACACACACACACACACACACACACACA
>JAILXH010200837.1:4235-14600 GCA_023558415.1 Piaractus mesopotamicus | reverse complement strand
ATTATTATTATTATTATTACCTTATAAATAAAGGCAGTCCACAGATGGAAACCTACAGTTCTTGTCTTTCTCCTGCTGAGTAAAAATGAAGAGCGAATGCTTGAGGAAGAGGGAGAGAGACACTGAGAGACAGAGAGAGAGAGAGGGAGAGAGGGGGGGATGGTTTGCATATTCTCTAAAACTAAATCTGCTGAAGATTTGCAGCAGTTTCACTCTTCACAGGCGCAAAGCTCTTTTAAAAAAGAACGAAAGCAGGAAAAACTGACGATGTAGTGAAGGTTTGCACTCCTGTTTGTGCTCCTCAGGAGTTAAAACTGTAAAAAAAAAAAAGGGGGAAAAAGCCTTAAAGGAGTTTAAAGGATCCGGCGATGGGAATGAAAACGTCCCTCTTTCTTCTGCCTTTAGGCCTGATAAAAATATTTCAGCAAAAATGTGAAGGTAAATATCTCATATCTCCACTGATTCTGTGCTTGTTGTCCATTCTTCAAAAAAGGAGGGGAAAAAAAATCAGTCTAAATGATGTGCTGTTGGGATAAAAAAGAAAAAAAAAACTACAGATAGGAAAATGTGTCCTTGACACAAGGTCAACTAGGCTTACACTGCATACTTAATAATGCTCATGCTTTAGAAAGAGAACTGTACGCTTTATATAACATTTAATTGTACTTTCAGCACTAAGTGGTGGCTTATTTTGCTGTTAAATGTCCTGCTGACTGATAAATTGTGGGGTCTGGTTGATGATCCACTGTTTTCTGTTAAAGCTGAAAGGTTTTAGTACCAACAACCACCACATTAACCTACCAATCATTCCTGTGATTCAGCATTTTTGCAAAAAAGGCCAATCGTTCTTTATTTTCTCTCTCTCTGGCCTGCTGTGTTTTCTGAAACGTGAGAAACAATCAATTTAAAACTGGATAAAACAGCATGCAGCTGAATGTACTGAATATAAAAAAGCCGTCACACACACAGTGCCATGAGGGACCAGATAGAATTAAATAATAATAGTAATACTACTAATAATAATACTCAGCCAATCCACATAAAAAATACCAAAGTTTAATTATATATAAGACATTCAACCTTTATACATAAGCAAAGACAATAAAGATAAACTTACTCAATGGCACATTCATACTTGGCCTTGCACAGTGTAGGGCCTGCAAAAGCAGCTGATCAGTTTTCATGTGTGTTTCTTTTCTCTTTTTTTCTCTCTTTAAAACATTGCTAAAGCAGTTAGTTATACAGTCAGCTGTTTTATTCAGTAGCATTTCATTTTAGAAACAAAATGCTGTTATATGGGTGTGCCGTGACCTAGTTTGCCAGGACAAAGATGGATTCCTGGAAAAAGACAGAGTGAGAGTGAGAGAGAGAGAGGTAGGAAAAAAAAAAAGAACAAGTTTAAAAAATGTCAAAGGGATATGGTCCAACATTTCTTCCTTCTTCTCAAATCCTGTACACAGAGAGAAGACTGTAATGTGTGATAGTCCATAAAAAAAGGTGATGAAATGAAGCTTTAGATCCCTTTTAGGAACAAAGGAAACCCATTTTGGCCATTGAGGTCCAGTGTAGTAGAAAATGGCTGCAACCCTTCTTTCTGTCTCTCTGTTGGAGAAGCTGAAGGTTGTGACTCTAATAGGAGAGGCTTACACGGTATTTCCTTTCCCACCTCTATTCCGGCAGGTCCCGCCTTCTGCCAGAGGATTGGACGGCGACGCGTGTTCACACGCGGACCGCCTATTGGGCAACGGTGCGCCGTGGACCAATCGGAGCGCAGGCGGCTGGCCAATCGGCGCGGAGGTTAGGCGGGATGTGGTTGAGAACAGGTGCGAAAAAAAGCACAACGGGCGCCGCGTTCTGATTGGCCAGAAACGGCTCTGCTGTTTAACCAGCCAACTGCCCGAGCACACACAATATAAAACACGATTTAACACAGACGGAGGACTATATGTGTGGTTATGTGTGCTTGTATGTGCTTATGTGGAGTGAGGAAAGGTTAAAAAGCCACATTTTAGGCTTTTGTAAACTTACAATCCCCAACGTTTGGTTTAATGAGTTCTACGCCTTTTTATCAAACACTATCAAACGACTGTCGTTATGTTAAGCCAGGATGTACATCTGAGACCCCTCGCGTTTAAAATATACACGAAAGATGTATAAAAATGTATAAAAAACAGCCTAAAGCTGAAGCCCATGTCCATCTTGTATTTGTCGTCCATGTAAATCTAGCGCGCAGATTCGACGCGGCGTTTAAAGGCGGTTTGTTTGGCTAAAAGCGAGCGCAGAGGGGGATTATACAGACGGATAATATGCACGTGTGCTGCTGTAAGTGTGCCGTATTTCTTTACATTTCTTCACATGAGATGAGAATGTGATGCGGATTTTGTGTCCCGTGTCGAAAGTGCGGGCGAGTCCGCTGCTGGAGGCTGTGATAGTGGTGTATTGTGGGAGAGACAGAAAGCAGAAAGCAGTCTGGAGACACACAATCGCAGAAAGGAGGCAGACTCTGTAAAACCATGTAATGCAAGAAGCGAAAAAAAGACGGAAAACGAGCTCACTCGCGTCTCTCAGCCTTTCACCTTCAAAACAAACTCGAAGATAATGTCCCGATCAGGAGAAAGAAGCAGGGTGAATGAGGAGCACGGCAGAAGGAGTTCCAGTAAGAGCTTTCTCTCCCTCTGTCTCTTTTTCTGTCTCTCTCTTTTCTCTCCTCTCAAATGTTCGTTTTCGGTCGGTGGGGTTCGCTTTTGTCCCTGTCTGTGCCCCTCTGCTCAGTAAACTGTGTTGCCGTGCTTATAAATACGCGTTCATCTTCTTGTTTTCGCAGCTTTGCCCAACGGCATGGAGAACAGTTCAGGAGAGAAGCGCAGTCACCACTGGAGGAGTTACAAGTTGATCATTGACCCTGCTCTCCGCAAAGGATCCCACAAGCTTTACCGATACGATGGACAGCACTTTAGTTCACCGGTCAGTTTTCAGTTACGGCGTTCACGTTACGTTCTGGAGGTCCAGAAGGTCCGACAGCGGTTCAGTAGTGGTACCTGAGGTCAGAAAGGGCCAGCAGAGGTCCAGTTAAGGTTCAGTCGAGGTGCTTGACGTCTAGAAGCTCTAAGGAAAGTTCAGTCGAGGTGCTGGAGGTCTAGAAGCTCTAGTAAAGGTTTTGAAGGTCCAGCAAAGGTCCAGTAAAGGTTTGGTTGAGGTACTGGATGTCTAGGAGGTCCGGTAAAGGTTCAGTGGAAGTGCTGGAGGTCTGAAAGGTCTAAGAATGGTTCAATCAAGATGCCAAAGATCTAGAAGCTCTAGTAAAGGTTCAGCCGAGGTTCTGAAAGTCTAGAAGGTTCAACAGAGGTCCAGTAAAGGTTCTGTGAAGATGCTGGAGGTCTGGAAGCTCTAGGAAAGGTTTGGTCGAGGTGCTGAAGGTCTAGAAGTTCTAGTAAAGGTTCAGTCGAGGTTGTAGAGATCTAGAAGGTCTAGTGAAGGTCCAGCAAAGGTCAAGTAGACATCCAAAAGGTTCAGTATAGCTGCTGTAACTCTAGAAGGTCCAGTAGAGGTTCAGTAATTCTGCTGGACATCTGGTGCTGGAGATCTAGAAGGTTCAGCAGGGGTTTGGTAAAGGTCCACTAGACCTGGACATCTGCTGGACCTCTGTCTCCTGCTGAAGGCTCCCTACTCAGCTTAATATCCACATTCCTTTACTGATAAGGTCTTAGAGCAATAGAACCCGACTCTGGTGCTGGAGAATATGCACTCTGGACTTGCTAGTGTTCCCTGCCCCAGCACACCTGGTCCAGCTTGACAGTCATCTGATGAGCTGGAGCAGGTGTGCTAGAGAGGAAAAATACTGAAGTAGACGCTCTCCTGACCACACTGTGGGTCAGTTTGGTGCTCGGGGCTGATCACTGTTGACATTGGAGCAGGTTTGTGAGTGCTTGTGTTTGTTTTTGTAGAATCCCGGCATTCCCCCAGTGGACATGGTCAGAGACCCCAGGATCGGTCGCCTTTGGACGAAATATAAGGAGACGGACCTGCCGGTGCCCAAATTTAAGGTAAGCTGAGCCTGTAACTGTGTTTTTAGTGACATTTCTGTTAAATTATCAGGTTGGAAACACTTTGCTGAACTTTCTTCAGCTTTATTTCCTGAGAGACACCTGGCTCCGTGAGTTGGGCTCCTTCATAATCACTATAACGGGTCGATTGCTCCGCAGATCGACGAATGCTACATTGGCCGTGTTCCTCCAAAGGAGGTCACCTTCGCCCGGCTGAACGACAACATCAGAGAGGGCTTCCTCACGGACATGTGCAAAAAGTTTGGAGAGATTGAGGAGGTGGAGATTTTGTACAACCCCAAGAACAAGAAGCACCTGGGAATAGCCAAAGTGGTGTTTGGGTCAGTGCGGGCCGCCAAGGATGCCGTGCAAAACCTCCACAACACCTCTGTCATGGGCAACATCATCCACGTGGAGCTGGACCCTAAAGGTGAGAGAGCTTCGGTCTGCCAGGCTCGTCAGTGTTTACACAAACACACGTGTTTATTTGTTTAGCTCACTTGTGATATCACGTCTGGCTTGAAGATTTACATTGGTTGCCTAGTAACCGCCATAACAGCAGGCAGAGCGCCGCACGCATCTTCATAAAAATGATGAATGGAGAGGAAAAGCAGTGACTGTTCAGTCCTGGACGTGTGCGCGTGGGATGTGAGGGACAGATCAGGAGTCTGAGCTGATCAGAAGGTTTATGTTATTGATTAGTGAAGGAGAGAGATGTTCAGCCTTATCTGTGACAGCCGAGTTCGTTTTGGAGGGAAACTGAAGAGCCATAACTCTGTACAAAGCCACAGTCTGAAGGAGTTTACAACTGTACCGGCTCTTCTCGCTCTCTCCCCCTTCTCTCCCTCTCTCTCTTAAAGAGACAGTGACAGTCTAAAAGAGTCAGTCTTAGTATCTTATTATAGCTTTAACGTGCAGTTTCCTGCAGCTGTTATAATTTACAGTACAGATGGAGAATATAATTCACAAAACTTTTTACTTATAAGCGGAATCTGTTGATTCCTCAAAGAAATCCCCCTTAACTGTAAGATGTGTAAGATGTAAACAGATTCATTCAGAGTGGTTTGGTGTGAAATGGTTCAGATTTCTTTACAGTGGTGATGATAGGAACCAGGGGTCGCCATGACTACAACACAAATACAGACATTTTTATTTACTACCTAAAACTACCAGTGAACCTACATGTGTCTTCTGAGTTTTATATGGAATGTCGATGATGGTGAAATATGGAAAAATGTGAAATAATAAGTTTTGTTTGGGGACTATTTTGCCTCACAGCACCCTGCATGTATCCCTCCACCATGAATGGAGTTTTAAGTTCTCTGAGCTGTCATAATGCAGTGTCTCAGACATCATGCAGTGAATTCATACCCTTTTCGTGTAATAACTTTCTGTGAGGGAGCTTTTGGAGGTGGATGTCTGGTTCCTATCACTATCACTGTGAACAGTTCTGACTCAGTAAGTTTCTCTGGGATGAAGCATTTCACACCAAACCACTCTGAATGAACTTTGTTTACCTGATTTAATTTTGCAGAAATTTTTGGTGGAATTGCCCATAACATTATAACTAGGGCTGCATTATGTTGCTATGTATCACGGTTGTGGAATGTTTTGCAGTAAATTAAAATCCATGATGTTAAACATTTGCATTATTTGGACTAATAATTAAGTAATTTATTTTTGTTGAAGTATCTGACCACTCACACGAATGTCATTTTTAGTATCTGAGGTTTGTCAGGAGGCTCACATTACACAAAATAAAACTTATGATTTTTGCCGGCTCATTTTCACATTGAGCAGTTGAATATTGTGATGATAATAATTACTAAATGACACAATGTGCAGCCCTAATTATATTCTTCCTTTCTGTCCAAGTTTGTCGTACGTGTGGTTGTCAGTACAAAATTTTTTTGTATTTGTCAGCTGAGCTTTACATTGTGTCACAGTTTTCTGAGTAGTGAAGCTGCAGAAATCATCCAAAATTTCTTGAAATAAGTCTTTTTAACCTTTATTACAGGTAATAAAGCTGTTTATTTCTCCTGTAAGGTCACTTTTTTTGGATAAACAGTGTTTCATCTCAACAGTGACATCATACACAAATGCACACTGTAACAAAATGTGTTCAGGCCTTTTTCAAGTGTATTAAACATCATATACAAAATATTTTTAATATTTGCAAATTCCATGCAGCTAAAGTTTCTGCAGTTTGAATCCAGTGTCTGGCTGGCCCAGCTGAGCTTAAGTTCAGACGTAGGCTTGTTGTAACGTGTTTACTAAGTTCAGATTTATCATCATTAAATCTGAACAAGCTGCACCACAAACTAGTTTAACACAGAGTTTAGTAGTTAACTAAGCTTAAATCTCTAAATGCCGTATGCTGTGCTTTTCTTCTCAGCTCTAATCGTTGGTTTAAACTCTGTGCATGAAGCTAAACACCCACAGCTTCAGCTCAGAGAGACTCAGCAGCTGCACACATGGCTAAACTAAGGCTGCTGTTGTGTCGCTCAACCAGAAACCGGCATTTAAAAAGCTGCGTATTTGGTTTCTTAGTGAGATATTAAAGAATAATCATAGATCATTAGTTTACTCAGTTCAGCTTGTACACATCGTTCCCTTCTAGGCTGGATATTCAGTCAGAGCAGCTGCCGTTGCATTTCCATGGCAGCGGGTTTTCTGATCGGTTCTGAACATGTTATCATCATGTTAAAGTGATGTACGCATTAGTTAGTTGTTACTTGTTCAGACACAACTTATGGATTTCAACCAAATTTAGTAAAGGGACAATTAAAACTAACTAGTGTAACTGAGGACTCAGTAAAGACTTCACACAGACTTTAATATAAACTTATGTAAAGCTGGTGCAGCTCAGCCTAGGTGGTTCAGTCATTGATCAGTGCGATCAATGAGTCATGATCATTAATCCTCAGCTGTTATTGATCTTCACACTTACCTGTGCAGGGGAGAACCGGCTGCGGTATTTCGAGCGACTGGTTAACGGCAGCTTCACACCACTCACGCTGCCGGTGGGCGAGGAGTCGTGCGAGGTGTCTCCGCGCAGCCTGGCCGAAGCTCTACTGGTGAGATACGAGCAAGTGAATGTTTTTATCTGACGTGCTGTACACTCTTAAAAAGATGGTTCTTTAGTGAATTCATCTGAAAAAAAAATGTGCATGAATGTGAAAGAGTTCAAAATAGCACCCAAAAGGATTCTTCTGTTGTTAAAAGCTTGACATCGCAACAGTAGAAGAACCTTTTTTGGTGCTATATAGAACCCATTCAGCACATTCTCCGTCTATCTGAAGAACCGTATTACCTTGCAAAGAACACGTTAATCATGCTTGTTCATGCTTCTATATAGAACCATTTTCTTTACTAAAGAACCCTCGAAGAACCATCTTTTTAAGAGTGTCGGAACAGGTGCTCTACCTGCAGTGCAGGTTAGACTGTTAGCACTTGTTGACTGGCAGAGTTTGATGTAAGTGTTTGTGAACAGCAGAAAAAGCACCATCAGAGAGGACATGGTTCCACCTTTTTCTCTCCTGATGCCGATGCCGGAACCTCAAGTACTACCTGATATTTATTTATTTATTTACTACTGTGTACTACTGTACTCTAAATTTTTAAGGTGAAGTTTTCTATGAGTGGTGCCATAGAAGAACCACTATATTCAGCCTTCCTTAAGAACCAAAGAGATTAGCGAGCGTGAAGGATAAGGCTTAAAAACCCTTCACTAAAACTTCCTTTCCAGTTGAAGGCTTTTTCCTAGAACTTTTAGAGGTCCTTTACACTTTAACGAGGCTCTTCACTCTCACTCTCGCACATCTCATTTCCAGCATGGCTCTAAAGCGGTGGTCCACAGGGTCTCCTGGACGGTCCGCATTTGGTGCTTCCGTGTGTGCTGTTGGGTTGGAGCAGAAATGTGGACCTTCTAAGGAGAACCACTGCCTAAGAACCATCCATTGAAAGGTTTTTTTAGGCAGCCAGTTGCCCAAAGAACCCAGTTTTAGCACCTTTATTTTAAGGAGAGTGATTTTAATTGTATAATTGAGATCAGTGTGAGTTCCGTGCTGTTCCACAGGATGAACTGCGTGGCCGTCACAGATCAGACGAATCTGACGGTTCTGCAGATATTTTTGAAGAATTCAGAGATGCGCTTCTGTTCTTTAGCACATACACTGTCGTTCTCCATCTCTCCTCTGTTAGTGTTCACTGTCCACTCAGATCACCCTAATCTAACCCTGACTCCTACACATGCGACAGCTGTGATCCTGTAACGTAAACAAACGTTTAACAACTTGTTAAACTTTTGGTGCTGGATTGCAGCGAACAAGGCCATCCCCCTCTAAACCCCGCCCCCAAATTCCTAGTGTATGTTCTTTAACATCCAGAGTGCAATCAATGATAATAATTTTTAAATGCTTACACTGTCTACCGGTCTCTTCCAGAACAGATTTTAAAGTGCTGTTACTGCTCTATAAATGTCCTAATGGTGCAGGAGCAGCGTATTTATCTGATCTGCTGCAGCAATATGAGCCAAGCAGAACTCTCAGATCATTAGGAACTAGTCAGTTAGTCCTGCCGAAGGTGAAGACTAAACATGGAGAAGCAGCGTTAAACTACTATGCTGCTCTTAAATGGAGCCAGTTAACAGAGAGCATTAGAAAAGCCTGACACCGGACACTTTTAAATCAGCCTGAAAAAGTTCCTATTAGAGCAGCTTTTAGCTCAGTTTAAACACTCTTAGCTCTACTGCAATTCTCTCCTCTAACAACACTCTATTTTTCTCATTTCAGCTTTAATCTGATTTTTAATTTAATAATGAATTTCTTCTCTTTTAAACCTGTTGTTTTAGTCATTTGAATGACAGCAGTGTATAAAAGATGCTAGATAAATAAACTTGCCTTGCTTAATAATAATAATACTAATAGTACTACTACTAATAATGCATGAAACTAATATAGCGCTTTTGGAGAACCCAAACAATTACAATACACTCTTGAAACATATGTGTTAAAAACCAACACATTCTATCTCTAACAAACATGTCAGTGTGTTCAGGTGGAGGAGACATGTTTTGTTTTACTTTTAACACAGAATGTGTTAAATGATAAAACAATATGGCACGGTGTTAAAATGAGTAACACACTTACTTGTGTTGTTATTTAACACATCACTTTTCACAGTGTAATATTAGAACACAGAACGCCAGAAGCCGACAGCAGAGAAGAACTCGTGGTGAGCTGTAATCTGCGTTTTTGAGATTTATTTTAAATGTGGAGAGAAGATTAGACAGTAACACAAACACAACAAGCTAGCTATCGTAGCTAACAGAGCTGTTTACCTGTACTGTGTGTAATGTGTTCTACAGGCAACTTTTCAGCCGTGCTGATTTACCACATCCATGTGCTAACGACAGGCTAGTTATGCGTCAGGCAATGTTAACAAGCACACTGGCGCCCCCTGCTGTGAGCTCTGCCTTTGAGGTGTGGGATGGGTTTATAAACTTTACTCTCAGTTCTTTCCCGCCCTAACAAGTCTAGAGCTGCTTTTTCCGCTGCAGGGTATCGTCTCGACTCATTACTTCTTCATTAGACAAATCTGGTACCTGGTATTATATTTAGTATCACATCTGCTGAGGTTCCAAGCGGGTGCTAATTTGTCAGAGAGAATCGCTATACACATATGCTAACACTAGCTACCAGGTTAGCGTAGCCTCTTGCGTCATTTTTGAGCACCAGAATCGTTTCATTGTCTGAACTCTGATGTTTTTTTTTTCCCAAACTCTCCTGTTTTTTTTGTTTTTTTTTTGGCAGTCTTTTGTCTTGCTGCCTCTTCTGAACAGAATTTGCCTCTTTCATGTTTCATGGGACCAGCTACATTGAGGGGGCGCTATATCTGCAGTGGAAAACGAAGTAACTGGTAGCAAAGTTGAGCTGTACCATGTGGTGGAAAAGCAACTCAAGTTACCGACATTTAGCCCAACATTTTGATGAACATTGTTAAAAACACTGCACGCTAACAGAGGAGAAAATGAAAAGACGCTGTGATTAGGGCAAAGTGGCAATATTTATCGTTATTGTGATAAGGCGTCGCAGTGTGTTTTATCTCGGTACATCATTTACATCATCAGTTCTTTAAGAACACAAAGTAACGGGCACCTGATTAATTTAAAAAAAGTATCGATTAGATAAAGCAGGTTTTGGATGATACGTAGAAATAATAGTGGGCTTTCTCAGGGAGAACGTATGTTTGATGTAAAATCACTACTTATTTAATATTATTTGTATTTTTTCCAATATTGGTGCTTTGCTAAGCCATTAAA
>JAILXH010200822.1:17246-33560 GCA_023558415.1 Piaractus mesopotamicus | reverse complement strand
CACCTACAGCGTCTCCTGAGAGGAGCTCGGTGAGAAAGACTGTAATGACGAGACAGAGGCAAAATAATCCTCTCAGCTTGGTTAAGGGTCATTTTAGGAGGTGCTGGTTACAGGCCGGGGACAGTTAGGATCAAAAACACCAACTAGCCAACGACACTATTAAAAAAATGGTTCTTCAAAGGTTGCTTGGCAAAGACAATGGTTCTACATAAACACTCAAAAGACCCTCTGCATGCTTAAAGCATTCTTTGCATGGTGAAATCATTCTTCAGATTGATGGATGTGCTGTAGAAGGTTCTATATAGAACCTTTTTGAAAAGGGTTTATGTAGCACCAAAAACGGGTTCTTCTATTGTTAATTATGTCGAGCTAATAACAATAGAAGAACCCTTTTTGGTGCTATATAGAACCATATACAGCACATTCTCCATCATTTTGAAGAACAGAGAACCTTTTGATCATGCAAAGAGAACCTTCTGGAAGACTGAAGACTGGAACTTTTTGATGTACACTCTTAAGAAGGTGGTTCTTCAAAGGTTCTTCAGTAAAGACAATGGTTCTATTTAGTACTATGAACACTCAAAGAACCCTTTGGATGATAAAATGGTTCTCTGTATGGTGAAATGGTTCTTCAGACTGATGGAGAATGTGTAGCGCCAAAAAGGCTTCTGCAGTTGTGACGATGTCAAGCTTGTAACAAGAGCAACTCTTTTTGGTGCTCTATAGAACCAAATACAACATATTCTCCAGCAATCTGAAGAACCATTTCACCATCCAGAGAACCATTTAAGCATGCAAATGGTTCTTTGAGTGTTCATGGTTCAATATAGGACCACTTTCTTTACTAAAGAACCATTGAAGAACCATTTTTTAAGGGTGTAGATGTTTCAAAACATACTTATTACTCTCGTTCCTTCAGTCCACATATGGAAACTAAAACAGCCCGTTTTGAATGTATTGTTTTGTGATGTCACAACCAACACTTACATATATCTGCCTACTCAGCTATCAGCAGTTTTGCCCTGCCCACCCACATAGAGCTTATAAGGAGTGTTTCAGTCCAGACTGCTTTTTGAACGAGGCACACTTAAAGTAACCAAAAAAGCCTATTTATTAAAAGAGACAAAGAAAGATTGGACAATTAAATGGATTCTGATTGTTTTTGGGATATGAACCTACACAAATGCTATAAGTGGACCTCAGGGGGAAAAATAAAATGCAAGAAAATGTAGGATATAGGCCTTTTAATAACAACGATTTCTAATGCAGATCCTGGGGAACGCCAAGTTATCTGTTCTATTTCAGCTTCCAACATTCCAGAGTCAAACAATCAAGGGCTGTACCTGGCTTAGGTGAGCTAGAAGCTGGAACAGAGACAAAATGTTGAACAGCTGGACTTCCCTGAGTCACAGAACCACTGTTTTGTAATCAGTACAAAGCAGAAGTGATACTTGCCTCCTCATCCACTGTTTTCAGCAGCAGCACTGTCGGCTCATGGCCCTCCACCCGGGAATAAAACCTATAGACAAATCACACACTGAGTGAGGCAGGCTTCTTCAGCATTCTTACAGGGGAACTCCACCAATTTTTCAAAATTCCTGCCTTATTAAACAGTTAAGATGTGAACAGAGTCATTCAGAGTGGTTTGGTGTGAAACACTCCGTTCTAGAGAAACTTACCAAGTCAGAATTGTTCACAGTGGTGGTGATAGGAACCAGACATCCACCTCTAAAAGCTCCCTCACAGAAAGTTATTACGTGAAATGGTTATGAATGCACTGCCTTATGACCGAGACACTGTTTTGAGAAGATTTTGGCCCTGAAATCCATTCATTGTGAAGGGATACATGCTGAGGCAAAATAGTCCCCAAAGAAAACTTATTATTCAGATTTTCCACTATTTTCCCATCATCAACATTCCATATAAAACTCAGAAGACACGTGTAGGTTCACTGGTGGGTTTGGATAGTAAATAAAATGTCTATATTTGTGTTGTAGTCATGGCGAGGCCTTGTTCCTATCACCACCACTGTAAAGAAATCTGAACCATTTCACACCAAACCACTCTGAATCACCCTGATTACATCTCACACACTGAACTATGGAGGAGTTTCTCTTTCTATTTTATATCTGCTGACTGTGATCTGCTCTGGGTAAACTGGGTAAGTGTGAATAGTGTGAGTATGAGGTCATACGAGGTCAGACTCCTGCCGTGGTCAGTGGTGCTGAAGATCCGTTTGGGGCTGAAGAGAGCAAAGCGTTCTGGGATCCATGCCCAAACTACCCGCATCTCCGTCTCGGACACAACACTGGAGCAGAAACCCCCCAGCTCCACACTCTGGTACGAGCTGCAAAAAAAGAAATGAAGAAATGCAAAAACAATCATGAACTATGCTGAACTTCCTCTCCTCCAGCTTCTCTATCTGACAGGTTTTCATCCATGTATTTTTATGCATATTTTGACATATTGAATAAATGTTTGAAAAATAGTTTTATTTATTCAATATGTCAGATTTTTATTTGATGAATATATTTTTGCATGTTTTTATGCACATTTTGACATATGAAATAAATATTTAAAAAATATTTTCATTTATTCAACATGTCAACATTTTATTTATGATTTTTTGCACATATTTTTTGCACATTTTGACATATTGAATAAATATTTTATAAATAATTCTATTTAATATGTAAATTTTTATAAATATTTTTTGCACATATATTTTATGCACATCTTGACACATTGAATAAATATTTCATACATATTTTTATTTATTCAATATGTCGAATTTTGTATTTATGAATATATTTTTATGTGCATTTTCACACTGAATAAAAAAGACTAGATGGAAGCGGCAAATATCGAATTGCAAATGTTGCATAAGAGTTTGTACGCTCCCATGAGGTGGATGTGTTTTCGCAGATGTGATAAATTATGATGGAAACGTATTTGCTGAATAAATACTGTAAATGTCGTAGCCACAAAAAAATGACAGAAGGCACTTTACCGATACAGAAATGTCCACATCACGGAAAACTAAATTTTCCACTTTTTTGAAAATTAAGAGTTTGACGTTGTAAGTTTCAAAATATCCTATTCACTCCCCAGAACATAGAGCCCATGCATGCATCCTAAGCTGCTAAAACAGCCTGACTTGAATAAATTGTTTTTGAAAAT
Source organism: Piaractus mesopotamicus (assembly GCA_023558415.1). NCBI lineage: Eukaryota > Metazoa > Chordata > Actinopteri > Characiformes > Serrasalmidae > Piaractus > Piaractus mesopotamicus. The sequence goes on along the minus strand of JAILXH010200822.1, from coordinate 30,380 downwards.
GTTCACTTTACAGGAGACCTCCTGTCAAACCACCTTAACTTTTAATGGAAGTCAATATAAAGATATTTTATTCAATTTCTGTTGGCCTGATTATTATGCAATGGTGACCTGTCCAAGGTGCATCCTGCCTTCCACCCAATGACAGCTGGGTTAGGCTCCAGCACCCTGCCCCGACTCAGAAGGATAAGCGGTTTACATGATGTGTGTGTGTGTGTGTGTGTAGTATATGGACTGTTTAAAATGTACCTTTATCTCATCAAAGAAAAAAACAATGGTCATATTAGACGGTAAGCAGACAGAAGTTGCCTGCTGCAGATCTTGGGTCATTACACTTGGCAGTATGCTCTGTCTCTGTGCTCTTACGATGTGAAAACAGCCATAAAATGAAACAAAACAGTGAGAACATTCAAGACTTTAAACGCGCTCCAGATTTCTCAGAAGGGTTTTACGAGTGTGACGTAGTGGGTTTTATTCTCTTGTAGAGAGCTGATGGAAACTCAGCATTATTTAGCATATTTTTTTGTTTTGCAACACTTTAGTTATTCATTTCAATTTAACTAGGCAGCTGAGAGGAAACCTGGCAACTGTCTTCCAACGCTCAGTAATGTGGCTACAACATCTGCTGCAGAAAGAGCTACCAGAGAACTTCGCTGTGCCAATGAGTCTGAATGAAGTTCAGCACTGTTTCGTAATGACTGATGATGGTGTTGTTGTGCCCTTCAGTGAGGTACACTCTAAAAACAGATGGTTCTTCAAGGGTTCTGTAGTAAAGACAATGTTTCTATTTAGAACCTTTTTGAAAAGCGTCTATAAAGCACCAAAAAAGTTCCTCTACACACTTAGATCTTCAAGAAAATGGTTCTTTATAGAACCATAAACACTCAAAGAACCCTTTGCATGATTGAAGTGAAATGGTTTTTCAGATTGATGAAGAATGTGTTGTATATGCTTCTATATAGCACCAAAAAGGGTTATTCTATTGTTAGCTTGACCTCATAACTATAGCAGAACCCTTTTTGGTGCTATGCAGAGCCCTTTTCAAAAAGGTTCTATATAGAACCATCTACAGCACATTCTCTATCAGCCTGAAGAATTTCACCATACAAAAAACCTCTAATCTTGCAAAGGGTTTTTTGTGTGTTCATGGTTCTATAAAGAGTCATTTTCTTTACTAAAGAACCTCTTGGAAAACCATCTTGTTTAAGAGTGTATTGTATATAAGCTTGACAATGTAACAGTAGAAGAACCCTTTTAGGTGCTACATAGAACCATTTTTAAAAAAGGTGCTATATAGAATCACATACAACACATTCTTCATCAATCTGAAGAACATTTAACCATGAAAATGGTTCTTTGATTGTTCATGGTTGCATATACTGGAAAGAATATTCTGTTGTAACTCTTGTTAGGATGAAGCAATCTGAACCAAAAAAAATACACTACATACCTTGACGTATGTGTAATCGACTGCATTATATGTGATGCTGGAAGTGATCTCCGTTTTCTGCCAGACACATTTTGACGTGGCGCTCCATGTTCCTGAACGTATCGGTGAGCATTAGAGAGGTTAAATGTCGTGACGGCTGTTCGGCACCTACCTCGTCGCTCAGATGCAGGGGCATCCCGGCTTGTTCCATGATCCATGTACTGAGGAGCACGTTGCACGTTGTTTTGTTCAGATTGCTTCGTCCTACCGAGAGTTATTACAGAATATTCGGGGCCTCTTTCGAGTGAATCTCCCTGTAGAACCACTGTCTTTACGTAAGAACCCTTGAAGAACCATTTTTTTAAGAGTGTACCTAACCCCAACTTGACCCATCAATTTTGGAAGCAAAGTAATAAACTTCACAGTAACTGTAAAATGAGCAATTGGATAAGGTTCCTCACCTCTGGTTCTGGATCCCCCTTTGAATCAGTGCCTGCTTGTTGGCGTTATAGAGAAAGTTGAGCTCTTTGCGAGTGGGCAGCTGGATGCTGAAGGCTCTCTGAAGAAGGGCCTCGATGTTGCTGTGCCGGGACACGTTTTGCACGAACCTTTTCATGTCCTGCCTGAAGTCGTCCACAAGGGCCACCCGGGAGCTCACAGAGACCTTGTAGAGGCAGAGGAGCGCCAGCGCAACCCGGTACAGGACTTTGTATCCCTCAATCAGGTAGACGTCCAGCACTCTGATGGCGTAGCTGAAGGGCAGATCGGCAAAGATCCACATGATCCAGTCGGAGTAGAACTCGAAAAGGCTCTGGTGGGAGCTGGCTATTAGCTTGCGGATGCCTCTGCAGTATTTGTTGGCCAGGTCGCCGAACGTCATGCAGGAAGCATGGGTGGTGAGGAAGGTCTGGTCGATGTAGCGCTTTTCCAGGTCTGTGTAGGACACCAGAGAGCAGATGCTGTGGAAGCACTGGGCCTCATCTTCGCTGTAGTGAAGCAGGAGGGACACCAGAGCCGGCAAGATTGGGCAAAATGTAATCTCAGGGAAGTTCTGGCTGATGCAAAGCAGGATCTTCTTCACCGAGTTCAGACCTGCTTTGTTCAGACAGTAGCGTGGAATCTCCCCGTCTTTCATGAACTTTGGGAAAGGATGCGTGCTCGTCCTCTGTTCTTCAAACAGTTGTCCAGAAAGGTCCCGGTAGGTATCTGTGTCCACTATGCTGGCCCGATGTTCGATGCGTTGGATGATGTGGTGGTAGGCTTTGGCCCGGAGTGTATGCGGCATGGTCCAGAATCCAGAGCGACCCATCTCTTTCAGCTTGGCATGGTCACTGGAGATGATTTTCTGGTAACGGATGGCGGACTCAGGGTCAATCTTCTCCCAGTCCACGTACTGGCCGTACTTCATCCCAGAGGAAGAGCTGATCTCCCAGCTGTCCGGCTCTGAGATGGTCAGCATTGGAACATTCTTCAGGCTGCCTTTGCTCCCTAGGACAGGAACAACCCTGATAAATGAACTGTACTACTAATAATGTAGTTACAGCTTTGAACATTGTCATAATATGTTTTGGTGAAATTGGTGCTTATGTAGATGGACAATACAAAATACCATTATAAATATAAATAAATACAATATAAGTACAAATACACAGCCGTATCGTCTCAATAGAATCTGCCACAAATACCAAAGGTTCCTAATCTTTTTAACTGCTTAACTCTTTCTGCAGCGCCCCCTAGTGGCCATTTCATGGGCAGAATGGAAAGCAACTTGGATATTTATATTCTTATAATCAATTGGAAGATTGTTTCTCTCTAATTCTGTTATCTCGTGAACTAGGAATCTGTTGTCTCTTTTTGTGTGAAATGTTGTTGAGCTGCTAGGGAGCAATGATGGGTAAAAGCGGATGGGTGAGAACCCCCTGCTGTAAAAAACAGTTCACGCCTCTTCACAAAGACAGCTGTGCCAAGATAAAATGGACAACTTTCTTGGCAGCTTTCTTCGTATCAAACACAATAAACACAGCACTTAAACATAAGTTTTTCATCACTGTAAAAACACAGATAGGGCTACATGGAGGAGCTCTTAAAGAGATCATCTAATTATAACTAGTTATAATTTTCACTTTTTATACAGCAGTGATTAACACCACTGCCTTGAAAGTGGGATGTTGTTAGTTTGATGACCTGCTCTGGTGAGAATCCTAAATCTACATTTGCCTTCCTCTGAAACATGATTGGACTGCCTCTGTGGAGAAAAGTGTGTGCCATATACTATAAAGGAAATTACTTCAGATTGTCATTTTTAGTGATTGCGCATTGCAAAGCAACACATAAGCAATCAGCCTATATTACAAAGATAGAAGCCTATTAGTAACAATCTATAAATCATGTGGGGAACTGTAGCAACACCTATGCAACACCCTAGCAACCACCTGGGATACTATAGCAACCACCTAGCAACACCCTAGTAGCAACCTGGGATACTATAGCAGCCACCTAGCAACACACTAGCAACCACCTAGTATACTATAGCAACCGTCTAGCAACACCCTAACAACCACCTAGCAACACCTTAGCAACTAACTTGGATACCATAACAACCACTAATCAACACTTGTGCAACCACCTAAAATACCTGTTCGGCAACACCCCATCAACCGCTAACTGTTCGGCAACACCCTATCAACTGCTAACTATTCGGCAACAGCCTAGCAACCACCTGGGAATTGCTTAATCTGCGCAGTCACTATGCATTTTCTTCAGGAAATTTTTGTAGTTCTTCTTCTTTTTTGTTATTTTTCTGCTGGATATTCCGCAAACTCCTCCCGCAGTTTCCAACTCCTGAATGTTTGGTTGGGTATGGTATGCTTGTGTTCATATGTACATGTTTTATACAATAATCTTTAAATGACTAATTATTTTCCCTTTTCAATGAATGGGAAGCAAAAGTTTGTGCACTTAGCTTTTATCACGATTCTACATGTCCATTAGCAACACCCTATTGATCATGTGTGATATCATAGCAATCACCAACAACTATCCTAGCAACCACCTGAGATACCATAGCAACAGAATAGAATTCCCCTAGCAACCACCTAGCAACAACTCAGCAAACACTTCAGATACCATAGCAACCTCATAGCAACATCATAGCAACCACATGGGATACCTTAACAACTGCCTAGCAGCACCCTAGCAACCATTGTGAAATTGCTTAAGCTGCACACAGTTTTTACAATAGCTTTTTACAAGTTTTTACAACTGCCCCCATTCCAAAATGTCTATGGACAGGTCTGTTCAGCGGTCTTATTTTTTATTAGGAACAAATGTTGAATCCTTACTGGCACTTAGTGGAACCACTGGTAAGATGTTGTTTCCCATACATACACATGCAGTACAAACTAGAAAAGTGCATTTCCTGAAGAAAATGCAGAGTGACTGCGCAGCTTAAGCAGTTTCTAGATGGTTGCTAGGGTGCTGCCAAATGATTACTATGGTATTTTAGGTGGTTGCAAAAGTATTGATAAGTGGTTGCTATGGTAACCAAGGTAGTTGCAAGGGTATTGCTAGGGGGTTGCTATGGTGTTGCCGAACGGTTATTGTGGTATTTTAGGTGGTTGCAAAAGTGTTGATAAGTGGTTGCTATGGTATTCTAGGTGGTTGCTAGGGTGTTGCTAGGGGGTTGCTTTGGTGTTGCCGAACAGTTACTACGATATTTTAGGTGGTTGCAAGGGTGTTGACAAGTGTTAGTTATGGTATCGTAGGTGGTTGCTAGGGTGATGCTAGGTGGTTGCTATGGTGTTGCCAAACAGTTACTATGGTATTTTAGGTGGTTGCAAAGGTGTCGATAAGTGGTTGCTATGGTATCCTGGGTGGTTGCTAGGGTGTTGCCAAATGGTTACTATGGTATTTTAGGTGGTTGCAAAAGTGTCGACAATTGGTTGCTATGGTATCCCAGGTGGTTGGTAGGTCATCGCTAGTCGGTTGCTATGGTGTTGTCATACAGTTACTATGTTATTTTAAGTAGTTGTAAAGGTGCTGATAAGTGGATGCTGTGATATCCTAGGTGGTTGCTAGGGTGTTACTAGGTTGCTATGATATCCCAGATGGTTGCTAAGGGTCCCCACATGGTTCATAGGTTGTTGTTATTGGATTTAACTGACTTGTATTAACATAAGTTGGGTGCACAAACTGTTGATTGTACGAAAACTGCATGTTGGATCAAAATGCTGTAGACAAGCTCGACATTCCTGAACTGACAAAACATTCTGGAGCTGGAACGATGTCAAGATAGCAGACAAAAAATATATGTACCGCCGATAAACAATAGTGTTGCTCATTGCTTTGCATATTTACTTAATATAAGTCATTTAGGCTTCAGCATGGAAGCACAGAAAGCACTAATTCTCACCTGCATGGTCTTTTTTGAGATGTTTGTGTTTGGTTGCTGTGGATCTTTTCAGTGGCAGTTTGGTGTGGACAATTCCTCTGCCATCTTCCTTCCCAGTGTCCATCTGAAACAAGCCCTGACTATAGGCACTGGACCTGCTGGCCTTGTCTTCACTGCTGTCATCAGGCTCTAATGTGTAGAAGGATCTGGACCGTGGTCTTCTGAAGTTTCTGTCTGTGTTGATCACTCCTGAACCCTCGGGAGCATAAAGTGAACAGGAGCGAAGCCTTCCACAGCTGGCCAGTGAAGGGGCATCTGCATCTGCAGTGCTCACTCTCTCCAAATCCATTGGACCAAAACAGGTGAACTCGGCACTTGGAGAAACCTGAAGCATGGCTGTGGTTTGCCCACTTGGAGTTTGAAAGAATCTAGGAGATATCAAAAGACTTTAAAAGACATTAAAGCTTTAGAAGAAAGTTTATCAAGAGTTTAGAAGAATTCTGAAGAGTTTAGAAGACTTTAAAAAGTTCAGAAGACTTTTGAAGAGTACTGAAGAGTGTAGAAGAACTCAGAGAAGTTTAGAAGACATTAGAGGAGTTATAAAGAGTTTAGAAGACTTCAGAAGACTTTGGAAGAGTTAGAAAGACTAAAGAAGAGTGCAGAAGAATTTAGAAGAGTTCAGAAGAGAATAGAAAACTTTAGACGAGACCTGACGAATTTAGAAGAGCTCTGAAGACTTTAGAAGCATTTAGAAGAGTTCAGTATGACTGTATGACTGATGTTGAAAAAAGGTTCAGAAGGTTTAGAAGACTTTTACAAAGTTCAAATGAGTTTAGAAGACATTAGAAGAGTTATAAAGAGTTCAGAAGACTTTAGAAGACTTTGAAAGAGTTCTAAAGAGTACAGAATAGTTTAGAAGAGTTCTGAAGTGTTTAAAAGATGTTCAAAAATTTCAGGTTTAGAAGACTTTAGAAGAGTTATAAAGAGTTCAGAAGAGAAGAAGTCTTTAAAAATGTTTTAAAAAGCTTACAAGAGCGAAGAATAGTTCAGAAGAGCTCTGAAGGCATTAGAAAGTATCACCTGGGCTGGGAGCGTCTGGTTTGAACCAGAGTTTAACGCCGCCTATATGAGACTACAGCGGTCAGATGATTTATGCAAATGACCTGTGTAACAGGTTGTAGTGCCTCCTGGAAAATTCCAATCTTTCCTATTAACCACCAAAGATCGTTACCTGTGTTTATGGAAGAAACACAAAGAGTGACTTGCCTACTGCACTTGTGCAGGGAAAATCCCCACCTGAGAGATTATACAGTGCATTTTAGCAGACATATGTCTGAAAATATGAATATGAAAGATACTTTCATATCTACAGTATTAATTCAATACAATCCTACCAACTGTTTCATTATACCCTGAAACAAACATGAACCAGAACATACTTTGGCATATAAAGTTACTTGTACCTTGAACCCTGAACACTGCACTCTTATAAACAATGGTTCTTCAGGGGTTCTATAGTAAAGACAGTGGTTCTATATAGAACCATAAACACTCAAAGAACCATCTGCATGCTTAAAAGGTTCTTTGCATGGTCAAATGATTATTCAGATTAATGAAGAATATATAGTATATGGTTCTATATAGAACTTTTTCGAAAAGGGTTCTATATAGAACCAAAAGGGTCCTTCTATTGTTATTACAAGCTTGACATCATTAACAATAAGAAATCATTTTTCAAGCTACATAGAACCAACACATTCGCCATCAATCTGAAGAACCATTCAGATTGTATAAACAGTCTTTTTCCAAGAAATCCCACATTTGTTTTCACCCAAACAAGTGTGTTTAGTCATGAAACAAAAAGACCAATAACATTAGGCTTTAAATAGGGGCTGATGTCATCCAGTAATGCAAACATTATTAGGACTATTTACAGGTGCATAAGCCTTGTGTTACATTAAGGATGTTCTTAAGTTATTCTTTTGTTATACACTCACCATCCACTTTATTAAAAAACCAAAACTTCGTGCTTCCACTCACTGGCCACTTTATTAGAAACACCTACCTTGTGCTTTTATTAACTGGCCACTTTATTATAAACACCTCCCTTTTGCTTCTACTAACTGGCCACTTTATTACAAACACCTAGCTTGTGCTTCCACTACCTGTCCACTTTATTAGAAACACCTACCTCGTATGTGCACTAACTGGCCACTTTATTAAAAACACCCACCTTGAATGTTCACTAGCTGGCCACTTTATTAGAAACACCCAGCTTGCATTTTCACTACCTGGCCACTTTATTAGAAACACTGACCATCCCGTCTGATCTCTGTCTTGTTTTCCGTGAGTAAAGAATTCAAGCTTGTTACAAATGATCAGTAAGACATTAAAGATATTAAGGACGGAATCCGTAGCTAAACAAGGACTGAATTATTCTTAACGCAGACACTCGGATCTGAGGTGGTAAAAGTAGAAAAATGTATTTCCATTTATATGAATATTTATAGTTATTAGGAGCTAAAATCCCAACCTGTCGAAAATACTTTTTCGCGTTTCCATCTACGAATGAGGTTTGTCCCTAGCAGCGCCCTGTACTGACGGCCCGGTGAAGCAGGAAGCTGCTGGGCGCTGCTGCTTTGTTTTGGTTTTTGTTATTTAAATAAAACTTTTCTGTAAACAGGATAAACAGATAAAATCGGGTGAAATATGTCGCAGGATCTCTGGTAAGTGTTTCGTTTAGTCTCTTTCTGTTCTCGTTAGAAATTCTGAGCGCGAAAATTAGCATCAGGACAAAAAAAAAGTAAAGACTAACGTTAAAGAGAATAAAGAGGATTAAACTGAGATAAATTCAGATTAATGTAAGGGAGTGAAGAGGAAACTGATCTCTATATGCAGTAAACGTGGGATTATATTGTCTCTTATTCTGGTGTTGATCTTTATTTAGTCATCTGGATCCTCTCAAGGCAAAAAATCAGTAAATCAGTTCCTCCTGATGGAGTTTATGCTACACTCTTAACAAAGATGGTTCCTTAAGGGTTCTTTAGTAATGGGAATGGTTCTTCTACTGTTACAAGCTTGACATTGTCACAAAAGCAAAACCCTTTTTGATGCTATATAGAACCAGCACAATGTACATCAATCTGAAGAACGATTCCACCATGCAGAGAATCATTTAAACGTGCAAATGGTTCTATATACAACTCATGAATCTAAATAGAACCACTGCCTTTACTAAAGAACCTTTTTTTTTATTATTAGTGTACAGTAAGTCCTGTTAGTGCTGACACGATCATTAAATTTTAGCTGATGATTCATTGTCACATTAATAACTGATTAATGATGGGGATTTTCAAAAATACTCTGGAGAACCATATATATATATACATTCTCCATCAATCCGAAGAAACATTTCTGAGAACCAGTTAAGCATGGAAATGGTTCTTTTGAGTGTTCAGGGTTCTATATAGAACCATTGTCATCACTAAAGAGCTCTTGAAGAACCATCTTTTTAGGAGTTTATTTAAGTGCTGTGTAAGTGAAAGATTTCAGTCAGTCAGCTGATCTCAGTCTTAACATTTCAGTCCTGTGGTTCTAACTAATTGAGACTAATTGGTTAATATTCTTCACATTTTGGCTACGAAACACTGTAAACTAAACGCTGTGAATGTTGTAAATGGTATTTATTGTCCTCTGAAAGCTGCTGACTGAATCCACTGAATCCATCTGTTGTCATCATCACGCTGTCCTCTCTCTTCATTCTTATTAGACAGCACCCTGCAAACAAACAGAGAATTAAACTGAGATCAATTCAGATTAATTAAGGGGAATTAAGAGAAAACAGATCTTTATATACTGCAGATGTCGGAATATACCGTCATCTAGTCTGTTGTTTATCTTTATTCAGTCATCTGGATCCTCTAATGGCAGTAAATCAGTTCCTCCTGATGGAGTTTAAGGTGTTTAAGTGTGTAAGTAAAGCTTCCAGTCAGTCAGCTGATCTCAGTCTCATGACTTCAGTCCTGTGGCTTTAACTGAGACTACTCAGTAATATTCTCCACATTTTGGCTGCAAAATTCTCAGTTTGGTTAAATATTCAGGATATATGTAATAAAATCCATGAAAAACGACAAACTGTCCCATAAATAAATGCTGTAAATGGTCTTTATGGTGATCTGAGGCTGCTCTCTGAATCTACAGCTTCATGTGTGAAGCTAAACCTTTTTTTTTTTTTTTTATTGCCAAAATCTGTTGTCATGTGTCCTCTCTTTTCATTCTGTATGGTCAGGGTAGTTTGGTCAGTCTGACTGAGTGTCAGCAGTTTGTGGTAATAGTAAGCACATGCATCATAGCTTGACTGATTTGAATATTCTGTGACCGACACTGATTTTAAGGGGATTTAGTTCAGACAACTGTCAGTATCAGCAGATTTAATTTAGCATTTTAGATTAATATTCTGCTTTTTCATTTTGTTGTTATATTATAGCTGGCTTAGGTAAACAGCGCTTAGGCCTGTCACAAAATCGCCTAATTACAATTATTTGAGATAATCATAGTTATCATTTTCCACATTAGATTTTACCATAATATTAACACACAACACAGCAACAAACAAAATGTGAATTGAGTGTGTTGAGTTGAGGTAAATAAGTGTAAATAAAAGAGAGCAGTAAATGCATTTATTGAGACACGTCATAAAAACTCGGTACTCTAACAATATGGTAGCAAAATGAGGTTTATTTTTGCTAATGTTTTCACTCTCAATAAAAAATAGACGTTGTACCTGAATACACATGATTCTGTGTCGGCTACATAGTTCACATAGCCAGGAAACAAGATGGCTAATAAGCTCATTTGGCCACTTTGACTTGTACTTTAATAGATGCGTATAATAAAAAAAAAGAAAAATCACTGTTACTTATGTGATAATTAGTCTTCAGCTAAAATTAATGATCGTGATGACCATGATGGTGCTTACTATCGGGATGCACAATCCTTTGGAATCATTGTATAGTTCTTTACATTGTGGAATTATTCTTTTGATTGATGGAGAATGTGTTGTATATGGTCCTATATGGAACTTTTTTTGAAAAACCGTTCTCCTGCCATACAAGCTTGAAATTGTCACAATAACAGAACCATTTTCGATGCTATGTAGAACCATTTTCAAAAACAACACATCATTCTCCATCAATCTGAAGAACCATTTCACCATGCAGAGAACCATTTAAGCATGAAGTGGTCCTATAAAGAACTTGTGCCTTTACTAAAGAACCCTTGAAGAACCATCTTTTTTCAGAGTGTAGTGATGCACAATCATGTTGGAATGATCAGCAAATAACTCCTTAAAAAAAATCATTGCTTTGGCTGATATTTCAAAAACAATGTTTGGTGATGTATTTTTTGAACTCAAGAGTGTAAGAGCAGAGTGTTTAGGTGATGCTGGGTTACTGCACTGAAATATCTGCAGTTTATTCATTTTACTACATTTATAACCCTGCAGAAATAAATATTTCTCTGTAGTGATAAAGCCAGTAGATTTAGTGCCAGTTACTGCATTTATTAATATTTATGTATCAGCATCAGCAAATCTGTGCATTAACAAAATTGCCTCCAGTTTTTTTTTATACTGGTACATTTCTCTCTGGCTGATATGATTTTCAGTTCTTATTTGTGAGATTTATTCACTTTTTCTGCTGGTTTTCTTCACGTTAGTGGTGCTTACAATATAAGATGGGCATCAATAGTGTAATATTGTAACTTATTGGGGGAATTTTGTACATGGCAGTCTGTTGAAGCTTAATATGAGCCAACATTATCAGTCAATCAATATATTGGTCGGACCCTAATGTGCATACATTGAAAAAACGATATATTTATGCAGTAACATTAAAATGCTGTTTATTGTAGATTGCATGGGAATATTAAACTGCATGCTGCAAATAATTGTTTTCTGTTTTTTTTTTCTATTTCTATTTTTGCAGCAAATCTAAATAACGAAAACCAAAACTGCTTTAGAAAGGCAGCTTTTTTGTATTTTATGTTAATTGCACTGTTGGTTATATCATTAGGTTGCAGAATTATGATGCTACTTGCCGACTGGCGCAAGAGATCGCAGAAAACATCCATGAGCGGAACAGACTGCAGAGAACCGGCAGCAACCCCGCCAAGGTGAGGAATTATCCTCACGAGAAAAATGGAGTAGACTACTCATTAATGTATATAATAATATTTAATAAAGTGCGCTCACACTCCAACACTCATTTTTAATTTTTAATTTTCTTAGGCTGTTTTCAAGTGTAAACACACAGAAAAAGCTTGGTGAATTGCATTTAATGTATGTTTCACTAATGTGCAAATAATTGCTTCCTTTGTGTGTTCAGTGTATTTGTAGAAATAATTCTGAATCACTAAAAAAGTCAGATCAAATGGAATTGCATGGAAGTGAAATTTGAGATTTATTGATTCACTGAATCATTTCTTAAAGAATCATAATCAAATTGAGTCATTGTGAGATCCCTGTAGTTAATAAAATTCATAAAAACATTCTAATGTGTTCAAATTGTTTCCAATCTGTGTTCCAGCTGAACATGACTCTGAGAGCGTCGCTGCAGAAGCTGAAGCAGAACATTGCGCAGCTGAAAGAGACGCTGGTTCGAGCCTCATCCCAGCGCCGCATGTATCCTTTCACCACGGCACTTGCATACACCTCTTTGCCATCACCTCTTTTGGTACCTTTCAGTGGCTGATTCTGTAGTGGCACATGAATCATAACTCGACTGATGTGAATGCTCTGTGACTGATACCCATTTTAAGGTGATAAAAATTCAAATAACTGTTAATGTCAGCAGATATATTTTTGTATTTTAGATTTATATTGTACTTTTTCATTTTATTCTTTATATTCTTGTAGGCTTAATTAGACAGCACTCAGGCCTGTCACAGTTATTACATAATCACCTAATCGCAATTATTTGAGATGATCGCAGTTGTCATTTGACGCTAGATTTCAGAATAATAGTAAGCTGCAACATACAAAATGTGAATTGAATGTGTTGAGTCGAGATAAATAAGTGTAAATAAAAGAAAGCAGTAAATTCATTAATTGAAACTCATCATGGGACTCATGAAACATGCGTGTGTGCTGACAAAATGAGGTTTATTTTTGCTCTCAATAAAAAATAGACGTTGTACCTGAATACGCATGATTCTGCATTAGCTACATAGCACACATAGTTAGGAAGCAGGATTGCTAATAAGCTGATTTGACCACTTTTGGCTTATTCATTAACAGACGAATGGAATAAAGAACAATCCC